>ML341281.1:0-93757 GCA_005239505.1 Nicotiana paniculata | reverse complement strand
CCCTCGAGGTCCACAATGGTGGGTCCCAGCCGAACTTAAATTTTGTGAATTAGTCTAAGAAAGTGAATAGGATATTTAATAAGGATAGGGGGGTCCTAAATTTTTTATTCTATAGGACAACCCCGTGCAACATAAATAATACTTTGTAACTCCCCCAAGACAGGGGTGTTACTCATATTATTTAGCAGGCACAAACTATCATCTCCTGCTACCCGATTACTATCTTTGATTTGTTACCTAAACCGATCTTGTCAACTCTAGTTCATTCCCAATGCATGCAATATCCGTCCCTTACCTATGCTCATGGAGGCATTGCGACCTCTATTTTGGATAGTTCTAGACTAAGCCTAGGTTGCTGAAAATTGTCAAATACTAGGCGACGAGCTAAAAGGTTAGGACTTTTGAAATAAAATAGATATGGGCTCATATTGACCGCCACATATAAACAGCAAATACACGCAACTGATTAGCAGGTTTTATTAATTGTAGAATCCTATAGTCAGGATATTTATGTGAGGAACAGTCGAGCAATGACATACAGAAGCAGTTTCTTGATGCAAGTGCTAGGACCTATTGTTTGCCTACCGATTTTAATTTAGTACAATATCTGGGCCTTTCATACAGTAACGAATAATAGTAAATCACAATCACAAGTCCAGAATTATTATTTAATCATATAGGCATGTTGTCTAGGTGATTCACAATGATAATCGAAGAAGCGTATTCAGAATTCGTTAATAAAATCCTATAGGCATGATTTCTACAAGAGAACTGCTTTTAACCCTATTGGCATGATTTCTACAAGCATTATGATTTTAAATCCTATAGGCATGATTTCTAGAATTGAACTGATTTTAATCATATCGACATGTTTTTTACAAGTGAAATGTTTCTTACCCTATAGGCATGATTTCTAGAATTGAACTAATTTTAATCCTATAGGCATGCGTTTCTCCCATTAGACAGTCTATAAAAATGAATTTACACATATTGGGCAAGAAAACAATTAAGCCAAGTATTGATCATATAGGCATGGTTGCTAACACACAATTACAGCGCAAATTGCTACACTTAAAGGCCGAATTTTTAATAGATCACAACGTTAGTCCTATCGGAAGGATTTCTAGCATGTAAACGTAATATAGAAGCTATACAATTTCAACAACATAATATGGAACATATAAGCAGAACCAACATCACAAATTGAGACCCTATAGGCACGATTTCTACCCGAGTTTGCAAATGAAAATAAGAAACCCTTCCCAATTTTACTAAATACCCCAGAATTGTTGTTACAAAATTATTACAGACTAGGTTAATGAATGAATTATAGAATAAACTATAGAGATCCTACAACAGGCCCAAATACACTTGGGAAACCCAGGCCTTCAACCTATAATATCTCCAACGCTTATATTCATGGATACAATATCTGGGCGTTTCATGCAGTAACGAATAATAGTAAATCACAATCACAAGTCCGGAATTATTATTCAATCCTATAGGCATGTTGTCTAGGTGATTGACAGTGATAATCGAAGAAGCGTATTCAGAATTAGTTAATAAAATCCTATAAGCATGATTTCAACAAGCGAACTGCTTTTAACCCTATAGGCATGATTTCTACAAGCGTACTGATTTTAAATCCTATAGGCCTGATTTCTAGAATTGAACTGATTTTAATCCTATCGGCATGTTTTCTACAAGTGAAATGTTTCTTACCCTATAGGCATGATTTCTAGAATTGAACTAATTTTAATCCTATAGGCATGTGTTTCTCCCATTAGACAGTGTATAAACATGAATTTACGCAAATTGGGCAAGAAAACAATTAAACCAAGTATTGATCATATAGGCATGGTTGCTAACACACAATTACAACGCAAATTGCTACACTTAAAGGCTGAATTTTTAATAGATCACATCGTTAGTCCTATAGGCAAGATTTCTAGCATTTAAACATAATATTGAACCTATACAATTTCAAAAACATAATATGGAACTTATAAGATGAACCAACGGCACAAATAGAGACCCTATTGGTACGATTTCTACCCGACTTTGTAGATGAAAATAAGAAACTCTTCCAAATTTTACTAAATACCCAATAGTTGTTGTTTCAAAATTATTAAAGAACAGGTTAATGGATGAATTATCGTATAAACTATAAAGATCCTACAACAGGCCCAAATACACTTGGGAATCCCAGGCATTCAACCTATAATAGCTCCAACGCTTATATTCATGGATCCATTGTCGCGCCCCCTTTTTTCTCGCAAAATTGGGTTTTGACATTTTGACAACTCCTTTTGAGAGGGTAGGGAAAAGGAATTGGTTATTAGCGTCGCCACTTAACGGATTAAGGTGCGTTAGGACACCTATAGCAGATAACTCAGATTATACCAGTTTGCATTACCAGAGATCGGGTGAGGGCTCAAATTACCTTGAGGGGAAGGTGTTAGGAACCCCTCGAGGTCCACGACGGTGGGTCCCGACCGAACTTAAATTGTGCGAATTAGACTAAGAAAGCAAAGAGGATATTTAATTAGGATAGGGTGGTCCTAAATTTTTTAGCCTATAGGATCACCCCGTGCAACATAAATAATACTTCGTAACTCCCCCAAGACGNAGATATGGGCTCATATTGACCTCCACATATAAATAGCAAATGCACGCAACTGATTAGCCAGGTTTTATTAATCGTAGAATCCTATAGTCAGGATATTTATATGAGGAACAGTCGAGCAATGAAATACAGAAGCAGTTTCTTAATGCAAGTGTTAGGACCTATTGTTTGCCTACCGATTTAATTTAGTACAATATCTGGGCGTTTCATGCAGTAACGAATAATAGTAAATCACAATCACAAGTCCAGAATTATTATTTAATCCTATAGGCATGTTGTCTAGGTGATTCACAATGATAATCGAAGAAGCGTATTCAGAATTCGTTAATAAAATCCTATAGGCATGATTTCTACAAGAGAACTGCTTTTAACCCTATTGGCATGATTTCGACAAGAATTATGATTTTAAATCCTATAGGCATGATTTCTAGAATTGAACTGATTTTAATCCTATCGACATGGTTTTTACAAGTAAAATGTTTCTTACCCTATAGGCATGATTTCTAGAATTGAACTAATTTTAATCCTATAGGCATGCGTTTCTCCCATTAGACTGTATAAACATGAATTTACACATATTGGGAAAGAAAACAATTAAGCCAAGTATTGATCATATAGGCATGGTTGCTAACACACAATTACTGGGCAAATTGATACACTTAAAGGCCGAATTTTTAATAGATCACAACGTTAGTCCTATAGGAAGGATTTCCAGCATGTAAACATAATATAAAAGCTATACAATTTCAACAACATAATATGGAACGTATAAGCAGAACCAACATCACAAATAGAGACCCTATAGGCACGATTTCTACCAGAGTTTGCAAATGAAAATAAGAAACCCTTCCCAATTTTACTAAATACCCCAGAATTGTTGTTACAAAATTATTACAGACTAGGTTAATGAATGAATTATAGAATAAACTATAGAGATCCTACAACAGGCCCAAATACACGTGGGAAACCGAGGCCTTCAACCTAGAATAGCTCCAACGCTTCTATTCATGGATACATTGTCGCGCCCCCTTTTTCTTGCGAAATTGGTTTTCGACATTTTGACAACTCTTTTTGAGAGGGTAGGGAAAAAGAATTGGTTATTAGAGTCGCCACTTAACGGATTAAGGTGCGTTAGGACACCTATAGCGGATAACTCAGATTATACCAGTTTGCATTACCAGAGATCGGGTGAGGGCTCAAATTACCTTGAGGGGAAGGTGTTAGGAACCCTCGAGGTCCACGACGGTGGGTCCCGGCCGAACTTAAATTGTGCGAATTACACTAAGAAAGCGAAGAGGATATTTAATAAGGATAGGGGGGTCCTAAATTTATTAGCCTATAGGATCACCCCGTGCAACATAAATAATACTTCGTAACTCTCCCAAGACGGGGGTGATACTCGTATTATTCAGCGGGCACAGATTGTCATCTCCTGCTACCCGATTACTATCTTTGAGTTGTTACCTAAAGCGATGTAGTCGACTCTAGTTTGTTTCCTATTCATGCAATACACCGTCCCTTACCTATGGTCCTGGAGGCATTGGGACCTCTATTTGGGATGGTTCTTGACTAAGCCTAGGTTGCTGAAAATTGTAAAATACTAGGCGACAAGATAAACAGTTAGGACTTTTGAAATAAAATAGACATGTGCTAATATTGACCTCTACATATAAAAAACAAATGCACGCAACTGATTAGCAGGTTTTATTAATAGTAGAATCCTATAGTCAGGATATTTATGTGAGGAACAGTCGAGCAATGACATACAGAAGCAGTTTCTTAATGCAAGTGTTAGGAACTATTGTTTGCCTACCTATTTTATTTTAGTACAATATCTGGGCGTTTCATTCGGTAACGAATAATAGTAAATCACAATTACAAGTCCAGAATTATTATTTAATCCTATAGGCATGTTGTCTAGGTGATTGACAGTGATAATCGAAGAAGCGTAATCAGAATTAGTTAATAGAATCCTATAGGCATGATTTCTACAAAAAAACTGCTTTTAACCCTATAGGCATGATTTCTACAAGCGTACTGATTTTAAATCCTATAGGCATGATTTCTAGAATTGAACTGATTTTAATGCTATCGGCATGTTTTTTACAAGTGAAATGTTTCTTACCCTATGGGCATGATTTCTAGAATTGAACTAATTTTAATCCTATAGGCATGTGTTTCTCCCATTAGACAGTGTATAAACATGAATTTACACATATTGGGCAAGAAAACAATTAAGCCACGTACTGATCATATAGGCATGGTTGCTAACACACAATTACTGGGCAAATTGATACACTTAAAGGCCGAATTTTTAATAGATCACAGCGTTCGTCTTATAGGCAGAACTTCTAGCTTGTAAACATAATATAGCACCTATACAATTTCAACAGCATAACATGGAACTTACAAGCAGAACCAACAACCCAAATAGAGACCCTATAGGCAAGATTTCTACCCGACTTTGCAAATGAAAATAAGAAACCCTTCCCAATTTTACTAAATATCCCAGAATTGTTGTTACAAAATTATTACAGACTAGGTTAATAAATGAATTATAGAATAAACTAAGAGATCCTACAACAGGCCCAAATACACTTGGGAAACCCAGGCCTTCAACCTATAATAGCTCTAACGCTTATATTCATGGATACATTGAGAGGGTAGGGAAATGGAATTGGTTATTAGAGTCGCCACCTAACGGATTAAGGTGCGTTAGGGCACCTATAGCAGATAACTCAGATTACACCAGTTTGCATTACCAGAGATCGGGTAACGACTCAAATTACCTTGAGGGGAAGGTGTTAGGCATCCCTCGAGGTCCACAACGGTGGGTCCTAGTCGAACTTAAATTGTGCGAATTAGTCTAAGAAAGCGAAGAGGATATTTAATAAGGATAGGTGGGTCCTATAATTTTTAGCCTATAGGATCGCCCCGTGAAATATAAATAATACTTCGTAACTCCACCAAGACGGGGGTGTTACTCATATTATTCAGCGGGCACAGACTATCATCTCCTGCTACCCGATTACTTTCTTTTAGTTGTTACCTAAAGCGCTCTAGTCGACTCTAGTTCGTTTCCTATGCATGCAATACCTGTCCCTTACCTATGGTCCTGGAGGCATTGGGACCTCTATTTGGGATGGTTCTAGACTAAGCCTAGGTTGCTGAAAATTTTAAAATACTAGGAGACAAGCTAAACAGTTAGGTCTTTTGAAATAAAATAAAAATGGGCTCATATTTACCTCCACATATAAACAGCAGTTGCACGCAACTGATTAGCCAGGTTTTATTAATCGTAGAATCCTATATTGAGGATATTTATGTGAGGAACAGTCGAGCAATGACATACAGAAGCAGTTTATTAATGCAAATGTAAGGACCTATTGTTTGCCTACCGATTTTAATTAATACAATATCTTGGTGTTCATGTAGTAACGAATAATAGTAAATCACAATCACAAGTCCAGAATTATTATTTAATCCTATAGGCATGTTGTCTAGGTTATTGACAGTGATAATCGAAGAAGTGTATTCAGAATTAGTTAATAGAATCCTATAGGCATGATTTCTACAAGCGAACTGCTTTTAACCCTATTGGCATGATTTCAACAAGCGTGCTGATTTTAAATCTTATAGGCATGATTTCTAGAATTGAACTGATTTTAATCCTATCGGCATGTTTTCTACAAGTGAAATATTTCTTACCCTATAGGCATGATTTCTAGAATTGAACTAATTTTAATCCTATAGGCATGTGTTTCTCCCATTTGACAGTGTATAAACATGAATTTACACATATTGGGCAAGAAAACAATTAAGCCAAGTATTGATCATATAGGCATAGTTGCTAAGACTCAATTACTGGGCATATTGATACAGTTAAAGGCCGAATTTTTAATAGATCACAACGTTAGTCCTATAGGAAGGATTTCTAGCATGTAAACATAATGTAGAACCTATACAACTTCAACAACATAATATGGAACTTATAAGCAGAACAAACATCACAAATAGAGACCCTATAAGCAAGATTTCTACCCGACTTTGCAGATGAAAATAAGAAACCCTTCCCAATTTTACTAAATACCCCAGAATTGTTGTTAAAAATTATTACAGACCAGGTTAATGAATTAATTATAGAATAAACTGTAGAGATCCTATAACAGGCCCAAATACACTTGGGAAACCCAGGCCTTCAACCTATAATAGCTCCAACGCTTATATCCATGGATACATTGTCGTGCCCCCTTTTTCTCGCGAAATTGGGGTTCGATGTTTTGACAACTCCTTTTGAGAGGGTAGGGAAAAGGAATTGGTTATTAGAGTCTCCACCTAACGGATTAAGGTATGTTAGGGAACCTATAGCAGATAACTCAGATTATACCAGTTTGCATTACAGAGATCGGGTAAGGGCTCAAATTACCTTGAGGGGAAGGTGTTAGGCACCCCTCGAGGTCCACAACGGTGGGTCCCGCCAAACTTAAATTGCGCGAATTAGTCTAAGAAAGCGAAGATGATATTTAATAAGGATAGGGGGTCCTAAATTTTTTAGCCTATAGGATCACCCCGTGCAACATACATAATACTTCGTAACTCCCCCAAGACGGGGGTGTTACTCCTATTATTCAGCGGGCACAGACTATCATCTCCTGCTACCCGAGTACTATCTTTGAGTTGTTACCTAAAGCGCTCTAGTCGACTCTAGTTCGTTTCCTATGCATGCAATACTCGTCCCTTACCTATGGTCCTGGAGGTATTGGGACCTCTATTTGGGATGGTTCTAGACTAAGCCTAGGTTGCTGAAAATTTTAAAATACTAGGCGACAAGCTAAATAGTTAGGACTTTTGAAATAAAACAGATATGGGTTCATATTGACCTCCACATATAAACAATAAATGCACGCAACTTATTAGCAAGTTTTATTAATCGCAGAATCCTATAGGGGGTATATTTATGTGAGGAACATGCGAGCAATGACACACCGAAGCAGTTTCTTAATGCAAGTGTTAGGACCTATTATTTTCCTACCTATTTTAATTCAGTACAATGTCTGGGAGCTTCATGAAGTAACGAATAATAGAAAATTACAATCACAAGTCTTGATTTGTTGTTCAATTCTATAGGCATTACTTCTACGAGTGTGTTGATTATAACCCGATAGGCATGATATCTACCTTCGAACTGGTTTCAAATCTATAGACATGATTTATTGAACTGATTTTAATCCTATATGCATGATTTCTAGCCTTGAATTGATTTTAATCCTATATCCATGATATCTATTATTGAACTGATTTTAATCTTATAAGCATGAGATCTATTATTGAACATCATTTAAGCAGGAATTTATACACTTTGAGCCAGAAAACAGTTAAGCCACATATTGGTCCTATAGGCATGATCGCTAACACACATCTAGAGGACAGATTGATACACCTAACGATAAAGTTTTCAACAAATCATATCATCAATCCTATAGGCAGTATTTCTAACAAGTCATAATATTAATCCTATAGGCAGGATTTCTAACCAATCATAATATTAATCCTATAGGTCGGATTTCTAATAAACACAATGTAGAACTCATACAATTTTAGCAAAGATGATGTGAAACTTATAAGCAGAATCGACAGCATAAGTGAAACCCTATAGGTAGGATTTCTAACCGATTTAGCAAAAGAAAATAAGAACCCTTCCCGATTTTACTAAATACCCCAGGATTTGTTCATTACAAAATTATTACAGACCAGGTTAATAATTGAATTACAGAATAGTAATGAAATAAACTATAGAGAGCCTTTATCAAGCCCAAATACACCTAGGTGGCCCCAGGCCTTCAAACCATATCAGCTCCAAGGCTCGTTTCACATGTACAGAACAACCAATGGTGACTGATTCACCCATAGCACATATAGAACCCAAATCTCTAGTGTGTCAAAGTTTCCAAGGGCTTCAAGGACCCAGAGCAATGCTCACACTAGAGAATCAAATAATCAGAAATTATTCAAAGGAGGTTAGGAACCAAATCCCAGTATGTTAGAGTTCACAAGTGTCTCACATGGACCCTGAGCAGTTCTCACACTGAGGAGGTTAGCGATAGAACATAAGGACCTAAGAATAGGAGTTTAAAAGTAGCAAGATATAAAAGGAGGCATGGACAAACTTAAAACATATTTGATTTTAGAAGAAAGACATCATAATAAAGTTTAAGACATAGAATATATAGGTAGCATTGCATCAGGAAGACAAATTGGCAAGATTTGCGAAGTTGTTTATGCACGGTACACAGTTTTAATAAGTTAGAATCTGAAATGTCTAATTAGACTAAGTACACATACTATCATTTTAGGAAAACCTTATTCAACCATACAAAACATTTAGACTATGTGTTAAGGCAAACAATCAGATAATCACATTAATCCAATATGGATGCAAGACACATTAGAAGGCAAGTTGTAAAGGCACATGAATGACAGAGAAAGGTTAAATAACAATACAAATTTGTGACGATTCAGGGTTGATTAACATACTAGCATTATTTTAAAGATGCTATGCTCAGGACAAGTTCAGAACTAGCAAAACTACAAGTTAAAGACATTAAGTTAACCTCTAAGAAGATTTATATTATTCAAAAATAACCAATCTCATAACTAACAGTATCAATTATAGAACTAGATGAACTCATAGAAATAGAAAAGTGGTAGAATCTTGCTCAAAATAAAATTTAAAACATGCTGGATCGAATACACAAATTATGAAAACATAGAAAATAAATGACAAGGGATAGTCACTCACCAGTTAAGCAAGCAAAACTAAAATAACACCACAAAGTTGAGAGTCCAGAATATTTGGTCTTGGCTTTCAGCCGGCCATGACCAGATGTAAACAAGAGAGTAGAGAGAATATAGAACCAAGCCCTAAATTTCTTAGTGAGTGTATATTGATTCGAGTCTATCCTAAAAGGGAAAGGGGAAGAGTTTAAATAGTGTAGAAATCAAACAAACAAATCAAAGAAATAGTGTAAAATCAACATAAATAAGGAAACCATAGCATACAGAATCAGTAAAATCAGATTTTTAGAAACAAATAGGTAAACCCTAATTTTAGGGAAAAAAAAAATTTTATACAGTAGAAAATAGGACGAACATGGTCATCATAACATTTAAAATCAAAAAATAGAACTAGTTTTGGTTCGATCTGAAGAGATCTGAAACCCTAATTTAGGGTAAGTAAGAATCAGCAGAAATAATCGTGTTTACAAAGAGGAAATGATGAACATAGACGAATAAACAGAAACGTTAGGGATTTGAACCAACTTTGGTTCAATTCTCACAAGATATGCTTGCCATGTTTAGGCAAGCAATACAGAGAAGGATCCAGTACCAGTGAAAGATCATATATGGTAATCGACCATGAAATCCCATATTAAGTAGGATTTAGGAGAAGATTTAGGGTGCGACGCTAGGGTTTGATAGAGAGAGTTGAAGGTTAAAGAGAGTATGGAGATGGAGGGGCTGGGATAATGAGGGTTAGGATTTGGATAGGTAGGTTAATTAAAAGGAGGGGAGTGATATGAGTTGTTTATCTCA
The DNA here is from genome assembly GCA_005239505.1 of Nicotiana paniculata. Lineage (NCBI taxonomy): Eukaryota > Viridiplantae > Streptophyta > Magnoliopsida > Solanales > Solanaceae > Nicotiana > Nicotiana paniculata. Next base: position 83,538 of record ML341281.1, on the reverse strand, counting down.
GAGATCAACGACTATGATTTAAAAGGGGTTGGGTCGGTTCCGGACTAGGTTAGGGGGTTATGGATTGGTCGTATGTGTTGGGCCAAGGGTCTGGTAGGTGTTTTAGGTAATTAGGCTAAGGGGTTGTCCGAAATTAGTTAATTTAGGGGCTATTAGTTAAATACCCAATTTAATTAAGAAAATAATTTGTAAAAATAATAAATAAAATAGTAAAAATATTATTTGTGCATAAAATGATTAACAAAACTTATTTATCACAACAAAATAATAAAAAGTGTTTTTTTGCATAAATAAAGTAATCATAAGTATATGAGGGCTATTATTGCAAAATGTACAATTTTAGCGTAAAAAATATTTAAAGCTTAATATTGATATAAATGATGAGGTTGGTGTCACGCTCCAAAACCGAGGGACGAGTCCGGCGCTTAACCGGATGATTCCGGTCAAGCGGACCTGGATTGCCTTTCCTACCCAACGCGTTACCCCATGTGCACAATATAAAAATTTATAAATGACATAGCAATTTGAATCAAGGTACGAATTTACAACATAATTTCCATTTTCCTCTTTTAAAGCTTCAATCATTTGATAATCCCAAAATTATACAAATTAAACACAACATTTCCATCACGGGACCACAATTTCGAATAATTACAACTACTACCCAGAATATATATACAATCCACACAGTGTCTGCGGAGCCTCTAAAGATACGGAGAAGAATATATGGATTTGCCGACAACAAGGCCCCGGCTATACCTTAAAGGAACAAATTATACAAAAGAAGGTAGCATAGACTACACACGGCACCGAAAAGAAAGTGGGGTTCACCAGAACTGCTGAGGAGATGAGAGGAAGGCACCACTATCGGCGGACTGAGCTACCTGCTATAGAACCACCTACATCCATATAAAATATGTAGCGCCCCCGGCAAAAAGGGACGTTAGTACCATGGAGTAGTACTAGTATGTATGGACAAACTTTACTCTAAGTAAAATCAAAACAGTGCACGGACAGGAGGCAGTCAAAGAAACCAAACAATTATTGCACAGAGATACAGAGAATCACAAATGAGGTTTTCACAGTTTCATATTTCAATTGTTCTCCTGTTGCGGCACGCAACCCGATCCCACCTTACAATCATATTTCACCCTTATTTCTTCTCATCATTCCACCCTTATTTCTTCTGTTGCGGCGCGCAACCCAATCCCACCGTACGATCACATTACACCCTTATTACTTCTCAACATTCCACCCTTATGTCTTTTGTTGTGGCGCGCAACCCGATCCCACCAGACATCATTTAAATAGCAACAATAATCAACAATTCAATCACAAGGATTTCTATCATCAAGAATATAAATCCATAACAACTGAACAACCATGTGAAATCAAAGGCACAATAATCTCTACCAAGCAGTGAGTCATGTATGGTACGCCATAACCATTTAGATCAATCAAATCAATTCACTTTTCTTTCCCATCATTTAATACACAGCCCTTAAGACTTGGATACATTCAAAAATTGAGTTCATTACCATTTTCATTCATTTAGTATCACTTTCTTTCATATCGATAAGTTCAAGCATATAACAAGTCTTGCACGTGACAGGGTAAGCATAAAGAATCACATTTCACAATCTCAAGTAGCATGGTGACATGAAAATCAACTAAGGCATCCAAAGAACATGATTCGCAATCTCATCACAATAGGACAATCGATTCAAACACAATCAATCCAGGAATTCATACCGAATGCTCGGACCCTAACAAGGCGACTCTACAAAGATTAAAGTTAGCCATACATACCTCGAGTTGGTATTTCCCTTTAATATCTATTCTCAAAACATCGAACCTGCTAACGCCTTCAATTTAATTTACAAGATGACATGATTAGACTTGGAATTAGAAATCATGAACTCATTTAGGCATTTTATCAAACACTATGTGATCCCTTAGATTAACTAAACCCTTTTTCTAGTGAGAATTTCTCTAACTTAATTCCCTTACTAGATTATGGTAAGTTAATCACATGCATGCAAGGTCTTAACTTTCATCTTCAAGAACCACCTAGGTGTGTTCTGTTTTGACTAGAATTCGAGAATTTAAGGAAAATGGGGTGAGGACTTTACCTCTTATGGTGAAGAAGACAACGACTACTCGAAGATTTCCAGGACTGAGTAGAAATGGAGGACCAATTTGGTGGAGGATATGGCTTTCTCTCACTAAAATCACTCTCCTTTATCTCTATTTTAGTCAGATAGACATTAAAATGAAAGGGGTAGGTGTTTAATAAGACTGGGGGTCGGGTATAAAATTTAGAAAGAAGCCCCGAAGTAGGGAATACAGTCAGGAATGTGATCGCACTCCTGATAAGCGGTCCGCATTTCTGTCGCATAAATGGCCCTCAGCTGAGCCAAAAAGAAAACAGGCTGCCCCGGTATGCGACCTGCATACCTGATCTGCGATCGTATAGTGGACTGCAGATTCGCACAATTCTGGAAAATTGTATCTTTTAAGTCCCGGGGTACTTTTTACTTCAAAGAGGTCCGTTTTTAAGAATTTCTACAGTTATAACAACATGGGGACCTACCCGGGCATCTTATTTAGTTAAGAAATTTTATGGGTCCTTACATCCTCCTCCACTTAGAATCATTCGTCCTTGAATGAGGATCGGGAACCACTAGGCTATGAAAACATGACTTGCCATCCCCCAATTCTTACTAACTCCGATATTTTCTTAAAATTTCGCCAGAGTTTCCTCTGTAATTAGGCCTATCTACCTTCCAGAGAGCCCTCGAAACACATTTTTAACCAATTCCACATAGTTTTTAGTTACTTCATCAACTTACACATAATTCAGTTAACTCAACAAGTTTTATATATACAATAACTTCAACAAGCTACACATAGTTCGGTTAACACCACAAATGTGCACATAATTCAACAATTACAATGAGTTTCACATAATTCGGCTATTTCAAGCATTTGCACCTGATCCAACTATTCACAACATCTACAAATGTGGCACAAAGTTGAGAAATTTACAATAGCAGGATAATTAGGGGAGTGGGGTGTTCTTGCACAAGCTATTATTTTTTTGGCAAGTCTGAGCAATTTTCGCACGTGCGGGTGCGCACGTGCGTGATTGAAGCCGCACCTGCGATGGAGGCCGCACCTGCGAGTCACAGATCGCTTTTGCGAAACCGCACCTGCGGACATCTGACCGCAGGTGCGGAATTCCTTGGCTCAGCAACAAATATTTTGTGAAAATTTTGCGATCTCATTGTTGCTCGCAAAAGTACATCTGCGATCGCAGAGTTGCTTCTAAGCATCGTAGACTTGGCCAAATTGCCTAGTGAGATTTTTTTCCCTCTTTTGCACTGCGTTGGGCCACCCGATACCCCCGACCTGCTCAATTCAACTCCGAAAAATGTGAAACTTGTCAGATTGGTTAGAAAAAATATAATAAGCTATTCTAAAAAAAGAAAACTTCAAAAATGACCAAAAATTTGAAAAACGATGGGTCGCCTCCCACCAAGCGCCGCATTTAAAGTTGTGGCACGACGCAAATCAACTTTACCATTTTTCTCGCCACTTGGATGATATGAATTGAGCCCCAAGCTTGGAATCAAGCTTGTGACCACGGCGGTGGGGGTAGTAAATAGATGACCGAGCCAAGCCTTAAATTCTTCATTTTGCACTTCTTGGCTCTCATGTGAGGAATGTAATTTTGTTTTCTTGTTTCCTTAAATTGCAAGATGTATGGTAAGAACTTTTTCTCCTCGCAACGCTCCATTGACTTGGGTAGTTCAACTTCAATTTTACCATACAATTCCAATGTTGAAAAATGCTTGGAATATGCCTTCAAACCTCCAACTTGTAATTTTTTCCGGATTTTGAAATCCTCGTTTTCCCCCGGAATAGAGTCAATTTCAACAGAATTTTCAATCACCCCGGTTTACTCTAATTCCCTATTTTTGTTGGCATCACTAACACTCATGGAGTCAGTTGGCGGATGTTCAAGTCTTGATTCCTCAAAGTAAAACTCACTCTCACCCTCAGAATTGGACTCTTCTTGGCTTCCATCTACACTTTCAATTTGAGAGGCATGGTGAGCCTCCATTAATGCTTGCATTTGATCCTCCAAAGTAAGGATGTGCTCATCATTTTGAGTCACTTCATGCTTTAATTCCTCGAGTACAAAGTTGTGTTTTTCCTCATTTTCAAGAACGGCCTCCAACATGAGCATTATCCTCCCATTTTGAGCATTTGAGAGTTCTTCTTGGTTTTTTTCAAGTACCAAGGAAGAATTTTCAACTTCAACCTCTAAGGAGGTTCTTGGTTATAACTCACCTCCAAGGATTTTTGAACCCTTGAAGCTTCAATCATAGCATCCATTTGTGAGTGCAAGCTTTCAAGTGCCAAATCATTTTGGAGACTAGTCTCCAAAAGTTCTTCCAAGGCATTTTGCTCATGGTTCCCTTCTTCAAGTAGGCACTCCAACATGAGCTTGAACTCTCCATTTCTACTATGCTCACTCCCCTCCACTTCTTCACCCCTAAAATTTCCATCACAAAAAGTAGAATCATCATAATGGGGGCCTGGGGAAGGGACGGACAAATATTCACAATCATACCAATGACCATTTGGCAACCACACCTATCACAAATACTCCACTCATGGGTTTGAGAATGTGCGCACAATCCATCCCCGGATGAATTTAAACAATTTTTCCACGAGTGTGGTCCTCTACAATAAGGACAAGGGTCATCAAAGTATGAACAACTACCATCCGACCAATTTTCATTATATGATGCCATTTTTTTTTTCTTTAAAATTAAGAAAATAAACAAGAAAAATAATTACACAAATATTCACAAGTTTGAATCAAAGCACTTATGCTTACTTTTCAAAAAACCTAAATTACGCCAATTATTCCCCGACAACGGCGCCAAAATTTGATACGCTCAAATTACACCTTNTCGATTGTCAAATATAATAACCCAACAAGGTTGGGGTCGAATCCCACAGAGAACAATATGGAGGCGATTAGGAATGTAAGAGAATTATCACTTATCGCGCAAAGCCAAACGAATAGATTTTGGTTTTGAAAATGTTTATAACTAAATGTGAAAATATAAACTAACCTAGAAAGCAAGTAAAATGATCAATGGCAACAAGTATTAATGCATCTGGAATTACACTCAAGTAACGATCCAATGTATTTCCCGATTTTACAAATATGAGCGAGTTTATGTTAATTAGCCACGGATATTAATTCTAAATTAGCTTTTTCCAAAGACTAATAAGACTTCCTAATTGAATTATTCCTAACCCAATCAATAGATTAAGCACACCCGGATATGGCTAGAAGTAGTTCAATCCTATCCCTAGGTAGAATGTATAAAATGAGGGTTAAAGCCTCAAGTTCTTGTTAATTAATCTTTCCCAGCCCCAAATTATGTTTTCCAAAATTAATTCGGAGTTAATGGGCGAGTCCTAGGGTTAGCTAATCCCTCTGGAAACATTAAAGAACAAGAATAATTAAAGAAATAATAACTCACTTCATAAAAGATGAAAAACCATTCAATACATAAGCACAACAAGGTATTTAATCCACACTTTAAACATGAATATTTCCATAAACAAGAACTAGGGTTGGAAATAAATACTAAACACTTAAATATTTAATACAAATCAAGGAAATGAAGAAACAAACATAAATGGGTAAGAAATCCTTAACCACAAGGTTGAAATCTTCAAATCCCAAGTGTTTATGCAAACCCTAGCTTCCACAAATGTTTTCTCTCTTCTTCTCTACTCAAAAATGTATTTTTCAACGCCAAAGATATGCCAAAAGATCTACTAGGTCGAGTATATGAGAGTGGGGAATGAGAAATATGATTTTACATATTTGCCCAGGTCTGATGCCCATTGACCGCACCTGCGGAAGAATCTTTGCAGGTGCGGTTCCGCAGGAGCGAAAATCCACTCGCAGGTGCGGTTCTGGATGGCTTGACTAATTTCCGCAGGTTCGGATAAATTGTCGCACCTGCGGTTCCGCAGGTGCGTGAAATGCATCGCAGGTGCGAGTTTGTGTGGTTGTGCCTTCCTTCGTAGGTGCGTTGAGTCCTCCGCATGTGCGATTTCGCACCAGCGGCCCAGAGTCCGCAGGTGCGGAATCACTGAAGCTTTTTGTGTACTTTTCACCACTTTTTGTTCAACTTCATTCCAATTCAACACCAACCACTTCATGGCATCATTTCCCTGAAAATTGAGCAATTACACACTAATAACAACCTCAAGTTATCATTGAACGATACAAAATCTAATGAAAAGAGGCCAAAATGAGTAGTAAAATCACCACTCATCAACGACGTCCTTAGACCATGATGTCCCGGGCCATGAATTGTACGGTAAGGGATTCACAGGCCATGAAATGATGTTCTCGGAAGATGGTGCCTCCGAACCATGATGCCTTTGCATAATGGGTGCAAGCTTGAGAGATCCTCAAGCCATGGCATGTTGTCTTCTGGTTATGAGGATGACACCTTCGGACTATGACGCCTTTAGACAAAATGGAGATATTTCAGCACATGAGGTGTAGAGACATGATGCTAGAGGTAATAACAAAACAAAGCTCAGTCTTGCGTAGAGTTTAGGGGTAGAGCTTAGCCCCGAGAGAAGAGGATAATGCAAGGTTTAGAATAGAGCAACACTTATGCGATGGGAGACAATGCTTAGTATCATGCAAATAGAAGGTAATGCTTAGCCTTATGCAAATAGGGAGGTAGGGCTTAGCCTTATGCAAGAATTGAGACAAATCTTAGTCTCATGCAAAGATAAGGCAATGCTTAGCCTTATGTAAGTAGGGAGGCAGGGCTTAGCCTTATGCAAGAATTGAGACAGAGCTTAATCTCATGCAAAGAGAAGGCAATGCTTATCCTTATGCAAGTGGGGAGGCAAGGCTTAGTCTTATGCAAGAATTGAGACAGAGCTTAGTCTCATGCAAAGAGAAGGAAATGCTTAGCCTTATGCAAGTGGGGAGGCAGGGCTTAGAATCATGCAAAGAGAAGGAAATGCTTAGCCTTACGCAAGTGGGGAGGCAGGGCTTAGCCTTATGCAAGAATTGAGACATAGCTTAGTCTCATGCAAAGAGATGGCAATGCTTAGCCTTATACAAGTGGAGAGGCAGGGCTTAGCATCATGCAAAGAGACGACAATGCTTAGACTTATTCAAATAGGGAGGTAGGTCTTAGCCTCATGAAAATGTAATAGTAAGAGCGAAGTATTCTTAGCTGGAAATGCGTTTTATGCATAGCAATTCTGTTGTTGTGACGATGCTTATGGTGATGACCTATTTCTGTATCCAACAAAAATTTGTGAGTTTCGCAGAGGAGGTTGGTTCGTGCCTTTGTTCGCTTGCTCTGCTCCACTATGCCCAAGGATCTTGTTCAACTTCCCATGGGTAGCTTTTGGCCAAAAAGCAAGGTTTCTTTTCAAACGTATGCGTGTATAGTTTTCAAAGACATAATACCAGTAATTGTGACATTACTAGAGACAGTGTGGCATTCTTTGCCGTAGAATTTTGAGGGTGCCCCAGTTAACTAAATGACCTTCTGGATATTTCGTATGTAATGTTGTTGGCTGAAATTGCTTCTGAATTTTGAGGGTCCTTCTCAAAATTCGTTCCCAGTTTCTGATTGTGGGGAAATATAAAATTTTTTTGAATTTTGACCGAACCCACAGGGCTACCAACGTATCTCCTCTTAAACGGGAATCAGGTCAAGCGTAGTTCAATTACATCATATGATGAAACATAAATAGTTTACACATAGTATCTTTTTTCTGCATCTGAATTGATAGGCTTTGGCCAGACTACTCCATCTATTTCTGCGAGTATGAGTGCTCCTCCTGTAAATACCATGTGAACCATGTAAGGACCTTTCCAGTTGGGTGAGAATTTCCCTTTGGCTTTATCTTGATGTGGAAAGATCTGTTTCAACACCAGCTGCCCTGGTGTGAGTTTTTTTGTTTGACCCTTTTGTTGAAAGCTCTGGACATTCTATTCTGATACAGTTGACCATGAAGCACTGCATTCATCCTTTTTCCATCTATGACGGATAGTTGCTCATAGCGGCTCCTTATCCATTCCGCGTCACTGAGTTCGGCTTCTTGTATGATCCTCAAAGAGGGAATTTCTACCTCGGCGGGAATGACAACTTCGGTAGCATAAACAAGCAAATAGGGTGTTGCCTCGGTCGATGTGCGGACTGTGGTACGGTATCCCAGTAAGGAAAATGGTAACTTCTCATGCCATTGCATGTGATTATCTACCATTTTCCTTAGTATCTTCTTGATGTTCTTGTTGGCAGCCTCCACGACTCCGTTCATTTGAGGCGTGTTGTGATGACCCAAAAGGGTCATCCCATATATTCTATCTAATTCTGTGTTCCGAGGTTGTGAAAACCTCCTTCTATGTTACCTCGATTTACGTGCGCAGCCTGGGCGTGTAGCCGGGAAGCCCTTATGTGAAAATTGATTAAAATGATAATTTTTATATTAGAAATTTAAATAAAGTTAACTTCAGTCAATTTTTTTGGTAAACGAACCCGGAGCTATGATTTGACGGTCCCGTAGGGTCCGTAGGAAAATATGGGACTTGGGCGTATGCCCGGAATCGAATTCCGAGGTCCCAAGTCCGAGAAATGAATTTTTAAAGAAAATTATTTTCTGAAAAATATAAAGGTTTTTGAAAATGAAATGTTATGTGAAAATTGTGGTATCGGGCCCGTATATTGGTTCCGGAGCCTGGAACAGGTTTAATATGTTTTATATGTATTATCTGTGAAGTTTGGGAATAAACGGATTTCGTTCGGTGTGATTCTGACCTTGAATGCTAAATTTGAAGTTTATGAAGTTTTCGAGAATTTCTACAGATTTTGAGGTTTAATTCGATGTTTTTGATGTTATTTAGGTGGTTTAATTATTCGAATAAGTCTGTAGGATGTTTATGAGGTTGTGTGTGTATTTGGTTTTGAGCCCCGAGGGCTCAGGTGAGTTCCGGGTAGGTGGTTGAGTGCAAAAGTGGTGAAAAATCTGGTGTTTTAATGCATTTTCTTGTGGTTAGGTATTTTACCCTATGCGAACGCACCCAAGGGGGTGCGAACGCACATGGTTATAGAGGTTTGGGAGTCGGAGTGGAAAATGAGCTATGCGAACGCACCACATAGGATGCGAACGCGGAGTGTGCATTAGCCAAAGCCATGCGAACGCACAAGAGGGATGCGAACGCATAGGCCTAGAGGGGACCTGGGGTGCTGGATAGTAAATACCCTCTGTGAACGTGGCCCCACAACTGCGAATGCACTGCTCAGTAAATCCATGCCTCCGTTAACGCAGCCTGGGGCCCGTGAACGCGTAAGAAATTTGTCCATTGATTTTTAAATACCCAAAACAGAATGTATTACAGGATTTTACCAAAATTCACAAACCCTCTTCTTCTCCAAACCCCATAGACGACCTTTGAAGAGTTCCTTCACCATAACCTCTTAGATAAGTGATTCTAACATTGTTTTCTTCCATTTTTCATCAATATCTATTAGATTCTAGGCCTAAAAACATGAAATCAAAGGTGGAAATTGGAATTTTTGGTAGAGTGAGGGCTTTTTGAATATTTGGGATTTGGACCTTGTTTTGGGGTCGGGGATTTCAAAACAAATTATATATTCGGGATTGTGGGTGAATGGGTGATCGGTTTTTGGTCCGAACCTCGTGTTTCGACCAAGCGGGCCCGGGGTCGATTTTTGGAAATTTTTGAAGAATGTTGGGAAATCTATAATTAGGAAATTATATTGAATTGTTTAACATTTATTGATGTTATTGAGTCGATTATGTATAGATACGATTGATTTGGAGTCAAGTTCGTAAGGAAAGCGGTGCTAGAGGCTTGATTTGGATTCTTGGAGTCGAGGTAAGTATCTTGCCTGACCTTGTGTGGGGGAACTACTCCTTAGTATTGAGTCTTCTATGTTGATTGTAGTCCGTGTATACCAGGTGACGAGTGTGTACTCGAACTTATTTTTAAATAGATTGCCCTTTAGGGATTTTTGGGTCCTTATGCTCCCCGTATATGAATTGAGCTAGTTATATCTGAATTCCTGATTTCTAGTCTCAACTTTTCCTGTTCAATTAGAAGTACTTGCCTAGCATTCCTTGTTTCTTATAAGATCTTAATTGACTTAAATGAAGACTTTGTTTTTTCCACCGTCATGTTATGTCTTCCTTCATACGCTGCCTATGTGACTAGAACTAGCATAATCTCGCTCTATAAATGTCTAACAAGAAATTGGAATATCTATATGTTGGCCAAGCATGCCCGTGAGTCGTACCTTGTGACATAAATGATTTTCCTCTTAAGTACTACTTCGGTTTAATTGATGACCGACCGTGTTGGTGGTATTCTTTGATGTTGCCTATTTACTGAGCATTTGTTCAAAGTGAGTTTATTCGGTGAAGCTAATTGTCTAAGTGAGATTGGTTATAGCTGATTCCCTTGCCGGGATGATTCGGTTTCTTGGTTGTGAACTTGAATATATAGAATCGTTGTCATACTTTCCTTGTTTTCCCCTCGTTATGATGTTCTCTCTTTGTGCTTGGCATTCCTCTCAGTGGCTACTTCTTATGAGCTAGGTGTTACCACTTCTGTGATTTAAGTCCTTGTATTGATTTGCTCATCGCACTCTATATTCGGCCTTGTTTTCTTCTGCGCAGGTTGTGGCAATATATGTTGTTTCTGTCACATTCTGGTTGTTTTCCTCAGTGGCTGCATTGCATATTTAAATTGGGACTACGAACAGAGATCCGGGAGCTTTCCCCGTGTACTGCATATTTAAATTGGGACTACGGACAGAGACCCGGGAGCTTTCCCCCTGTACTGCGTCGCATATTTAATTTGGGACTACGTACAAAGATCCGGGAGCTTTCCCCCTGTACTGAATATTTAAATTGGGACTACGGACAGAGATCCTGTAGCGACCATATTCTTCATACTTCGGGTATTGTGGAGACGAGCGGGATTGCTTTTGTCACGTATCAGGTCCAGAGTAGTGGATTGATCAGTGGTGGAGGCATATGAGTTGGGGTAGCCTGACCGAGTTAGATTTACTAGCATGGATTCAGTTTTTGGAGATGTTTTGAGGGAGGTTGCACCTCAGCTCCGTCGGGATGTACAACGCACGGAGTTTGAGCAGTTGCGTCAGGGCGCAATGTCACCATTGGAGTATACCGTCAGATTCAGTGAGTTGGCCAGATATACACCTCACTTGGTTGCTTCAGTTAGGAGGCGAGTCCATAGATTCATTGAGGGACTCAGGAACGGTAGAGAATCTTGGGTCAACCAGTTCAGTTGCATTACCAGCTTCGTATGGGAGCATTTCAGATATTCATGGGACTCATAGGATCCGTATTGTATGTTTTCCACAGCCACATCGGCAGAGAGATTGTTTTCAGTGTGGAGATGTTAGCCACAGGGTGAGAGATTGTTCCAGGATTCAGGTGGGAGAGTTATAGCAGGGTGTTCAGGTGAGTAGAGGGCGCTTACGAGGGGGAGACCCGACTCATTGTTGTGTTGCATATAGTAAATAGAGACCGTTATGCCATATATCATCACCCAGGTATGGTTTGATGTGCTAAAGTGGGGTACCATTGTATTTCACTATAGTCATGTTGGTCAGGACAGGTTCCCCATTATTTATTGTCTCATTTATGAGTGAGTTTCATGTATTCCACTCTATTTTTGTGCTTGCTCCTGTTGGGAGATTCTATGAGTAGTAGCCGTGTATATCATTGTTTTATTCATCCGTGCTAGTGGTGAAACTGGAAGTGAGTCCATGTCGTCCTTCGTGGTAAGCTTTATGTGATTCTCTTGAGTATTTTGTTTTCGAGCAGTGATTTGATACTCCACTGAGATGTGAGTAAGTGAGGGCTATGATTTTGTTAGCCGAGATGAATTAGCGGGAGATCTCTATTGGTATGGTATATATTCGACATGTGTCATAGAGTTGAGGGTGAGACCCTCGCGATTCTTTGTGATTTGATATGTTTGGACCGGGCTGAGTACCGCGGTGGAATCTTTATCAGGATGGCATCCTTGTGATTTGTTCATATGTTTTTCTTCTCTCTTGTTATATTGCTTTTGGTAAGCCAGTATCGATAGAGGTTTATTCATATGGGCTTGTTTGATAGTACCTTTATATGCTTCTACCTTTCCCACTCAGTCATTTCGTTATGTGCTTCTTTAGTTCAGTTTGCGGGATGTGTGCCCGGTGGTGTTAGCTGTGACTCGGTGATTCGGGTGTCCACTGATGAGGTCTTTGTGTTTATTGAATCATTATCAGTATTATGGGATTTGGAAATAGAGAGTTCTTCCATATGTGGGACTAATTGGCAATGTTGAGTTGATTTCAAGTAGTTATGGTGATCAAAAGTGCTATTGAGCATGTGTGTGATGTGCTATGTTGTGTGGCCGTGCCTTATGGGCGTAGACCTGAGTTGATGCAGCTGGTTGAGGCTAATGCCGGATATGGATTCAGAATCGGGACTTTTCGAAATGAGTAGAAAGTGAGGAATTGAGGTATGAGGCTTATCGATGATGGTGAGAAGTCTATATGGATATTGTGATAGTTTCATCAGGCTTATGTAGGCTGGGTTGACGTGGGATCACCCGCGGGTGTATGTTGGAAAAGCGCAATCAGTGATTGGATGAGTTCAAAGTGAATCTTAGCACGTTTGAGGACGAAGGTTTGTTTAAGAGGGGGAGATTGTGATAACCCAAAAGGGTCATTCCGTATATTATATCTAATTCTGTGTTCTAAGGTCGTGAAAAACTCCTTTTATCTCACCTCGATTTGCGTGCACAGCCCGGTCGTGTAGCCGGTAAGCCCTTATGTGAAAATTGATAAAAATGATAATTTTTGTATTAGAAATTTGAATAAAGTTGACTTCAGATAACATTTTTGGTAAACGGACCCGTGAGTTGACGGTCTCGGGGGGTCTGTAGGAAAATATGGGACTTGGGCGTATGCCCGGAATCGAATTCCGAGGTACCAAGTCCTAGAAATGAATTTTTAAAGAACATTGTTTTGTGAAAAATATAAAGGTTTTTAAAAATGAAATGTTATGTGAAAATTGTGGTATCAGGCTCGTATCTTGGTTCCGGAGCCCGGAACAGGTTCAATATGTTTTATATGTATTATCTGTGATGTTTGGAAATAAACGGACTTCGTTTGGCGTGATTCGGACCTTAAATGCAAAATTTAAAGTTTATCAAGTTTTTGAGAATTTCTATTTTGAGGTTTAATTCGATGTTTTTGATGCTATTTAGGTGGTTTAATTATTCGAATAAGTCAGTAGGATGTTTATGAGGTTGTGTGTGTATTTGGTTTTGAGCCCCGAGGGCTCGGGTGAGTTCCGGGTAGGTGGCGGAGTCCAAAAGTGGTGAAAAATCTGGTGTTTTAATGCATTTTCTGGTGTTCAGGTATTTTACCCTATGCGAACGCACCCAAGGGGGTGCGAACGCACAGGGTTATAGAGGTGTGGGGGTCGGGGTGGAAAATGGGCTATGCGAACGCACCACAAAGGATGTGAACGCAGAGTGTGCATTCGCCAAAGGCATGAGAACGCACAGGGGGATGCGAACGCATAGGCCTAGAGGGGACCTGGGGGGCTGGGTAGTAAATACTCTGTGCGAACGCGGCCCCACAACCGCGAACGCACTGCTCAGTAAATCCAATCCTCCGCGAACGTAGCCTAGGGCCCACGAAAGCGGAGAAGAAATCTGTCGAGTGATTTTTAAATACCCAAAATAGAATGTATTATGGAATTTTACCAAAATTCACAAACCCTCTTCTTCTCCGAACCCCATAGATGACCTTTGAAGAGTTCCTTCACCATAACCTCTTAGGTAAGTGATTCTAACATTGTTTTCTTCCATTTTTCATCAATATCTATTAGATTCTAGGCCTAAAAACATGAAATCAAAGGTAGAAATTGGGATTTTTGGTAGAGTGAGGGCTTTTTGAATATTTGGGAATTTGACCTTGTTTTGGGGTCGGATTTCAAAAAAAATTATATATTCGGGCTCGTGGGTGAATGGGTGATCGTTTTTTGGTCCGAACCTCATGTTTCGACCAAGCGGGCCCGGGGTCGATTTTTGGAAATTTTTGAAGAATGTTGGGAAATCTATAATTAGGAAATTATATTGAATTGTTTAGCATTTATTGATGTTATTGAGTCGATTATGTTTAGATACGATTGATTTGGAGTCGAGTTCGTAAGGAAAGCGGCGCTAGAGGCTTGATTTGGATTCTTGGAGTCGAGGTAAGTATCTTGTCTAACCTTGTGTGGGGGAACTACCCCTTAGGATTGAGTCTTCTATGTTGATTGTAGTCCGCGTACGCGAGGTGACGAGTGTGTACTCGAACTTATTTTCAAATAGATTGCCCATTAGGGATTTTTGGGTCCTTATGCTCCCCGTATATGAATTGAGCTAGTTATATCTGAATTCCTGATTTCTAGTCTCAACTTTTCCTATTCAATTAGAAGTACTTGCCTAGCATTCCTTGTTTCTTATAATATCATAATTGACTTAAATGAAGACTTTGTTTTTCCCACCGTCATGTTATGTCTTCCTTCATACGCTGCCTATGTGACTAGAACTAGCATAATCTCGCTATATAAATGTCTAACAAGAAAATGGAATATCTATATGTTGGTCAAGCATGCCCGTGAGTCGTACCTTGTGACATAAATGATTTTCCTCTTAAGTACTACTTGGGTTTAATTGATGACCGACCGTGTTGGTGGTATTCTTTGATGTTGCCTATTTACTGAGCATTTGTTCAAAGTGAGTTTATTCGGTGAAGCTAATTGTCTAAGTGAGATTTGTTATAGCTGATTCCCTTGCCGGGATGATTCGGTTTCTTGGTTGTGAACTTGAATATATAGAATCGTTGCCATACTTTCCTTGTTTTTCCCTCGTTATGATGTTCTCTCTTTGTGCTTGGCATTCCTCTCAGTGGCTACTTCTTATGAGCTAGGTGTTACCACTTCTGTGATTTATGTCCTTGTATTGATTTGCTCATCGCACTCTATATTCGGCCTTGTTTGCTTCTGCGCAGGTTGTGGCAATATATGTTGTTTCTGTCACATTCTGGTTGTTTTCCTCAGTGGCTGCATTGCATATTTAAATTGGGACTACAAACAGAGATCCGGGAGCTTTCCCCGTGTACTGCATATTTAAATTGGGACTACGGACACCGGGAGCTTTCCCCCTGTACTGCATCGCATATTTAATTTGGGACTACGTACAAAGATCCGGGAGCTTTCCCCCTGTACTGAATATTTAAATTGGGACTACGGACAGACATCCGGGAGCTTTCCCCCTGAACTGCATCACATATTTAAATTGGGACTACGGACAGAGATCTGGGAGCTTTCTCCCCGTAATGCATTGCATGACAAATTCTAAGTTGCGGACGGAGCTCCGGTAGTTTTATGATTGAGGAGAATTGGATTGAAAGATATAAATATATATATATATATATATATTGAAAAGTATATTTGAAATCATTTGTCTTGCAGAACAATGATATTTGAAAGAGCAGTACTTGGGAAAATATATTTTGAACATCACGTATTTTGATGTTATTTGAAAGAGCAGTATTTGAGAAAATATATTTTGAATATCACGTATTTTGATGATATTTGAAAGAGCCGTACTTGGGAAAATATATTTTAAACATCATGTATTTTGATGATATTTGAAAGAGCAGTATTTGGGAAAGTATATTTGAACACCACTTATTTTGAAGAGACTATGTTGTTAAGATTTCTCTTATTAAAAATATATACATATGCATTCCGAGAAAGTATGTTTCAAAGAAGAAATTTCTCGATTTCAAAATGATTATATCTTTAAAGCTTTCAAAATAAACTCACGATTTAAAGGTTTTCACTTGATGGTTGACCAATTTTATTGAGTTTATTGGCTAAGGCCTGACGTATATAAATTGATGCAGTGCTGAGTTGCTAGTGTTTTCATTGGGTTGTGATTCTCGCCATTTGGATTGCATTCTTTCCATTTTCTTTGGGTATTTCTATTATGTTGTCTGTTGATCGTAATTATTGAATTTCCTGCCGTGTTATTCGATCTTATCGTTAAATATATTGAAAAATCTTTAGATAGATATTATGTTTCAGTCTTTTATGCATTTATGCCTTTTTACTCATTAGACCGGTGGTGTCTTGACTAGTCATCGTCACTACTTCACCGAGGTTAGTCTTGATACTTACTGGGCACGGCTGTGGTGTTCTCATACTACACTTCTGCACATTTTTGTGTGCAGCTTCAGGTTATTGTTGTTGGTAGCTGCGCAGATCATTGCTGAGGAGACTCAAGGTAACCTGTTGTTGCGTTCGCAGGCTTCGGAGTCGCCTTCCAGTTTTATTTTTATCCAACTGTACTTACTTATTCCTAGACAATTGTATTTAGATTTGATAGAAAGATTCGTAGAGCTTATGACTTGTATTTACCGGATTTTGGGAAATTGTAAACTCTGTCAAGAATTCTATTTCGAAATTTTTAAATTTCCTTTAGTATTGTTGTTGTTCAGTGGAAATGTTAGGCTTACCTAGTCCCTAAGACTAGGTGCCGTCACGATACCCAACAGAGGGAAATTTGGGTCGTGACACTTGTATGTTGTGGAATTCTTGTGCTTGATTTTGAAAGTTTCACACATGGCTTTCATTAGGTCACTATTGAGATAGGCGGTATTGTCAGTCATGACGGACTCTGGAACCCCGAAACGACAAACAATACGATCCCCAACAAAATCTGTGATGACTTTCTTGGTTAGAGCGTTGTAGGACACAGCTTCAACCCATTTAGTGAAGTAATCGATGGCCACTAAAATGAACTTGTTCCCGTTCGAAGCAGTGGGTTCGATTGGACTAATGACATCCATTCTCCAGGCAGCAAAAGGCCAAGGTGCACTTGTTGCATTGGGTTCATTTGGTAGCACCCATATCTTGTCTGCATGTATCTGACATTAGTGGCATTTCTGGACATACCGGATGAAATTTGTTTCCATAGTCATCCAAAAGTATCCGGCCCTGAGTATCTTCTTGGCTAGGACAAAACCGTTCATATGTAGACCGCAGGTTCCGGCATGTATTTCCTCGAGCAATTTGGAAGCCTCTTTGGGGTCAACACACCTTAACAGTCCTAGATCGAGATTTCTTCTATACAGAATTCCTCCACTTTGGAAGAAGTGATTAGACAGCCTTCGCAGCGTGCGTTTTTTAGTGTGGTTTGCCTGTTCCGGGTATTCTCCTTTTGCCAAATATTCATTGATGTCGTGGAACCATAGATTCCATCTATCTCTTCTTCGACATGAGCACAGTATGCCGGCTGATTATGGATTGTCACCGGAATCGGATCAATGAAATTCTTGCCTGGATGTTGTATCATTGAGGACAGGGTGGCCAACGCGTTTGCAAAGTCATTCTGAATTCTGGGGACATGCTGGAATTCTATCTTTATGAACCTCTTCTTCATCTCTTGTACACAATGTAGATATGATAGTATCTTGGTGTTTTTCGTAGCCCACTCTCGTTGTAGCTGATGTACCAGCAGGTCTGAGTTACCAATTACCAGTAGTTCCTGAACATTCATGTCGACAGAAAAATTGAGCCCTAGTATGCATGCTTCATATTTTGACATATTGTTGGTGCATAGAAATTTGAGCTTTGCGGACACCGAGTAGTGCTGACCGGTTTTCGATACCAAGACGGCTCCGATACCGACTCCTTTGAAATTTGCAGCTCCGTCGAAAAACATCCTCCAACCGTCGTAGGCTTTAGCAATGTCTTCCCATACAAATGACACTTATTCTTTAGGGAAATACGTTTTTAGTGGTTCATATTCTCCTCCTACAGGATTTTCGACAAGATATCTGCCAACGCTTGTCCTTTGACTACCTTCATAGTTACATAGATTATATCGAACTCACTCAGCAATATTTTCCACTTGGCCAGCTTCCCGGTAGGCATATGTTTCTAAAAGATGTACTTCAGGGGATCCATCCTCGATATGAGGTATGTGGTATAGGCACAGAAGTAGTGCCTCAATTTCTGAGCTATCCAGGTCAGAGCATAGGAAGTGCATTCCAGCAGAGAGTATCGTTCTTCATAAGGTGTGAACTTCTTACTCAAGTAATATATGTCTTGCTTCTTTCTCTCCGTCTCGTCATGTTGTCCCAAAACACAACCGAAAGCCCTATTGTCGCGCCCCCCTTTTTCCTCTCCTTTTGGGTCGGTCAGGATTTTTGACATTTTTGGACAACTCCTTTATGGAAGAGTGAAGAGAGGAGAGTCGCCACCTAACAGGTTTCAGGTGCGTTAGGTCACCTAAGGGGTTTATCTATAACTAGGTTGTTAACCAGAGAGAGAGTAAGGGCTTGAAATAATCCTAAGGGGAAGGTGTTAGGCACCCTCAGGATCCACAAGTGTGGTTTCCAGCCAAACAACTTTTGTGAATTTTGTACAATTAGCAAATAAACGATATGGCTCAAATAGTAGGGGATTTAGTCTAAGTACACATAGGTTTAGAAACAGTTAAAATTAAAGCTAGATTTTGAAAAGAATTACAAGCATGTTTATGGGAATAAAGGGGTTCCTACGTTTGTTTATAATATGGATCAGATCAATGCAATACCCGGTATGACACTCATCAAAGACGGAATACACGTGGTATTAGCGCACCGGTCATCATATCTGTATTCTACCCTTTCCCACCCCGTGAAGGTAATTAAAGCGCGTGTTGGTCACGAACTCTATTGCATGATGTTACCCGTCCCTTCCTATTCGTCCCGGAGGAAATTAGGACTCCTATACTAAAGGGAGGTGCTAGGCAGACCCTCAGGTTTTAAATGTAAAAATTCTAGGGCGACAGATAACAAAACAGGTAGGACTGCACATAAGGGAAGAACATGGAAAGAAATTAAGGGGCTCAAGTATACCTCCACATATATTGCACATACACAGCATGACTCATACACAAATTTGGGTCCAGTTTCAGTTCCTAAGCATGATATCTAAATGAAAATAGCAGGATCATATTTGTCATAACTCAGAGAGGGAGTCCTAGTCAGGCTTGCCTACTGATTTTAACATGCTGGTAGTTAAACATGATCACAAAGACAGATCTAGTTTTATTCCTTGTAACTGATTTCCTAAGGCTTGACTAGGTGTAAAATAACATGCAGCAGTTGTACAGCTTTGTTAAAAGGGTCTCATATTACTAATCTTAATAGCATGTGATTCTAAGTGTTTACCAAAGACCGATTTCCAGCTTATTAAAACAGGGACTGTTTTAGACATGTATATTTAAACTAGGTGTTATTTGAGTAAGTATGAACCTAAGGCATGATTTCTAATGCAGCATGATAACTTAAACATGATTTATTTTCTAAATGAATGCAAGATCACAACATTATGCACAACTTCAGGAATAGCACAAGTGAAAGATTTTAATTGTTGTTTACCTAGAACAGGATCTCTACGTGTATAGCATGATAAGACATGATTGTAGTTTTTGTTACCATTATTTATTCTAGGACAGTACTTCTAAATGAAGCTTCAGGACACGTTTATATGAGCAGAATCACATAATAGCAATTTACTTAGTTATTTGTCCTATAGGAAGGATCTCTAAGTGAGGGCAATGAATGATGATATGTTGAAAGGAAAACAGTATATATATAAGCCTAAATAGCATGATATCTAATGCATGTCATGTTTTACCTAAACATGGCTTCTATTGCGCATAAAGAAAATAAACCTAGAAACATGGTCTCTACCCTTAATTATACTACAGCATGCATATCACCCACCCATTTTTCACTATCCGACCCCAGAATTAAGTATTATAGACCATGGGATATGAATTACACAACTGAAATAGAAGAAAAACAAGAATTCACTATAGGGAACCTACAGAATAGGCCCAGATCTCCATGTCCTCAATGCCAAGTAATGTTTCACAACCTTTTCATAATCTGTGTGTGTCAAAGTTCCCTAAGGACCTCAAGGGCTCACGGGCAGTGTTCACACCCAGATTTCATAGCCAAGATAGAGAGCAAGTGCAGTGTGGAAAGTCCAGCTCTTGTGTGTCAAAGTTCAGAGGAAGCTCAAGGGTCCCAAGGAAATGCTCACACAAGAGGGGCATAACCTAATGTCTAAGAGTATAGTTGAAGTGCTCATAGTGAGTAATAACAGTTTTAAAACAGTTTTGAGAAAGAGAGAGGTTTAACGAAAATTAGCTTGAAAAGGGTAAGGCAGTAGCACAACAAACATACTCAAACATCACACACAGAACAATAAACAGGAATTAAGACAAGTTCAGCAACCACAAGAAGGGTGATGAGGGATTGGGGACAAGTATGAAGCACATAGGAACAAGCTTGCACACAAGTAGACCTCAAAAAAGTAGTACAAGACTTAAACTGTCATCGCATAGTCCTTTACAAGGATTCATATAAGGATCCAAATAGCATCAGGTTGAGGGATGTTAGAGTACACACTATGTTCAGAACTACATGCTTATCATGTACTAGGGCCAGGGGATAGGGCAGAAGTTTTAATGGGACATATAGAAAGTAATAGACATGCTGAACTAGAGAGTAACCATATAGATAGTTTAATAAATAAGCATGCTAGTTGCAGGGTAAGCAATAAAACCACAAGTAGACACATAATAGGAATAAAAGGAACTGTAATACAGACTGAAGCACGTTGTTTTGGAAGCCTTAAAATTAAACTGAGAACATACCAGTTAGATGGTGAAGTAAGTGCAGAGTAAAGGAGTAGTAGTGTACATAGAAGGAGAGCAGCAATGTATAGAACAATATAGACCAATAGAGCAGTAATGCAAATAGAACAGTGGCATAGTAGAGCAAGTAGAGTAATAGAGTTACTCCGTCTTGGCTTTTAGCCGACTGAGTAGCAAGCAAACAACAAGAGAGAAAGAAAAGCTCATAACAGAGTATGTTTGTGTGTGAGAGGGAGAGCTTGAACTGTGTGTGTTTTCGTGCTAAGGAGAGAGTAGAGGTATTTATAGTTTAAAACAGACAGAAGAATAAGGTAAAATAATAGTTTCATAAGTAATTGTGGGAGTAAACAATCAATTAGAATCAGATTGGTAAAAGGACTTCCTTTAATTAAGGAGTCATACTTAGAAGGTAAATAGCAGGTTTAAAAATAAGGAAAGGAATCTTGAAAGCTGATTATAACACATAAGGAAATCAGCCTATGTATAGTATAGGTATATCATACGTAAGTAAGGCCAAGTTCAGAATTATACTTAAGGAAAATATGTATACTAATTTGACAGCAAAAATCATTCATAGAAATAAGGCAAGCAATAACTTAAACTCCGAAAATCAATGAGGGAACCCTCGATTGAGGTCCTAATTATAGGAAGTCAGTACCAATCAAAGGAGAATATCACATATGAGCTGGATAATTATGCTACAGGCAAGGAGAGACAGGAAATCACCATCATAATTAGGGAAAAGACTCGAGAATCAGTAGAGAGTATCATGCAAGATCAATGAAGTATTTAATCATAGAAATTCAGGGATTCACAAATAGCAAAGATAGCATTGATTTATCACAGCATTATGGGAATAAGCATGTAATAGACACGAATCAGAAACATAAAAAGACTAGTATCACACAAGAGTTAGGGTTTCATATAGAGCACAGTCAGAATCACAACATAGACATGATATAGGCAGAAGTCATCGAACCCAGAAACCCTACCAAGCAAACATAAAGTAAAATCACAGAATCATAGAATGTTCATGTGAAACATACAGATTAATTAAACATAGTACCCAAGACAAACTCAGAACCCTAAAAGTTGGGGTTTTCAACAGAATAACTCGGGTAAAGGAGAAGACTTAAACAAACGTTTAAAACTTTACTGAGAATCATATATTAGTACTAAAAATCAGAAGAGAAAGCGTTTTGAACGGGGTTAAGAAACTCTAGTTTTTAAGATGAAGAAATTGTTCTTAAAACATGAGATTTTTTGAAGAAAACATGTGAAAACCTCAAAATACCCATAGATCTATTAGAGATCTAGAAAGATCGAAGGGTTTTAAAGTTAGGGTTTCCAGAGAAAACCCAAAGAGGAAGAAGAAACTTAAAGTCTTACCAGTTTTAATCGGAAGGTGTAAAGATCTTACTCGAACGCCCATGGGTGGCCAGAAAAATGGCATGAGATCATGGAGGTGAGTGAACCGCCTCTGGTTCACTTGAGATCCTCAAACGATGACACAAGTGCGAAGGGGGGAGCCATAAGGCTGGTAGGAGGTGAGACCTTCAAGGTTTCCGACGAGGAGATGGCCGGAGGAGATAAACATACCTCATCGGAGGTTAAGGGACCAGAAGTCTCTAGAGAGACCCAGAGAGATAGAGAGAGTGTGTGAGAGGAGTGAATGAGGGGAAAATGAGAGAGGGGGAGGGTAGTCATTAGGTTTATTTTAGGAAGGGATTATCTGGACCGTTGATCAAATTTGATCAATGGTGGAGATTGAATCCAGATTGGGCCGGGTAGTTTTAGGTTTGGGCTTAGGGGTCTGTTGGGTTATTTAATTGGGTTAGGGATTAGGCTAATTTTAGGCTATAATTGAAATAAAAGGGGCTAGCTGTTAAATACCTAATTAAATTAGATAAAACAATTTATAAAAATAGCTAATAATTGTATAAAATAAAATCGATGCTTAGAAAATAAATTAAAATGACTGATTAGCATTTAAAAAATACAAAATGAATAATTACTAGATAAAAAATAGAATAAAACATATGATTAGGCTATAATTGCAAAGTTATTGCAATCATAGCCAAAGAGTGTCAATTTGGCTAATTGTAAAATAATTTGGTCTTAGTAGGACCCTAAATAATAAATTAAATCAAGAAATGCTTTTGAAATTGTTTGTAATGAAATTTTGTAATTAATTATTAGAAATAAAATACTGGATAAATTAAAAATAAATTAATAAAAATATGAGAAAATTATAGAAAAATACCAATTGCTATGAAAGTATATTTTTGAAGGTATATATGCAATTTTAAAATATTGTGGGAAAAATTGGGTATCAACACCTATCTAACGCTACAAGGTAGAGTAGTAGTGGTCTACAAGGTTCTAGTGGGACTAAGATTGGTGGTGTGGACAGGCATTCCTTGATTTTGTCAAAAGCCTTCTGACAATCCTCGGTCCAACTAGTTGCGGCATCCTTCTTCAGCATTTTGAAAATTGGTTCACATATCACTGTGGACTGTGCTATGAAACGGCTGATGTAATTGAGGCGTCCCAAGAAACTCATCACGTCCTTCTTGTCTTTTGGTGGTGGTAATTCTTGGATAGCTTTAACCTTTGACAGGTGCAACTCGATTCCTTGGCGGCTGACGATGAATCCCAACAATATTCCGGTAGGAACCTCGAATGCACATTTTGCGGGGTTCAGCTTTAGATTGTACTTCCGTAGTCGGTCAAAGAACTTTCTCAAGTCTGCTATGTGATTTGTGGCTTTCTTGGATTTGATGATGACATCATCAACATATACCTCTATTTCCTTATGTATCATATTATGGAAGATGGTCGCCATGGCCCTCATGTAGGTGACCCCTTGCATTCTTTAGACCGAATGTCATCATTTTGTAGCAATACAATCCCCACGACGTAATGAAAGTTGTTTTCTCAGCGTCTTCTTCGTCCATCCAAATTTGATGATAACCCGCGAAGCAATCTACAAGGTATTGGAGTTCATGCTTGGTGCAATTGTCGATCAGAATGTATATTTGGTAGTGGGAAATCGTCCTTGGGACTTTCTCTGTATAAATCCCGATAATCAACACACACCCTGACTTTCCCATATTTCTTTGGAACCGGTACAATGTTGGCTAGCCAAGTCGGGTACTCAACTATCCTGAGGACTTTGGCTTTGATCTTCTTAGTGACTTCCTCCTTGATTTTTAGGCTCGTGTCCAGTTTGAACTTTCTGAGTTTTTGCTTCACTGGCGGACACATTGGATTGGTAGGTAGTTGGTGAGCTACTATATATGGATGTGCTCAACCCTGTCATATCGTCGTATGACCATGCAAAAATATCCTCATGTTCTTTCAGGAAACGAGTGTATTCTTCCTTCTCTGACGGTGACAAGCGGATGCTTGTGCGAGTTTCCTTGATGGTTTCAGAATTTCCCAAATTGACTATCTCGGTTTTTTCCAAGTTGGACTTGGGCTTGTTCTCAAAATTCTCAACTTCCCTGATAATTTCCTCGGGCATCACATCTTCTTATTCTATCTCTTCCAAGTCACTGTTCCTATGTTGCGTTGTCTCATTATATGTCACGGTCGTTGTTTCATCAAGGTAAGAAATAGTAATGTTGTAAAGGAAAAATATGAAAGATAATGATAACAAAACATCAAATTACTGA
Source organism: Nicotiana paniculata (assembly GCA_005239505.1). Taxonomy (NCBI): domain Eukaryota; kingdom Viridiplantae; phylum Streptophyta; class Magnoliopsida; order Solanales; family Solanaceae; genus Nicotiana; species Nicotiana paniculata. Next base: position 58,968 of record ML341281.1, on the reverse strand, counting down.
TAAAAATGCTGAAATTTTGAACAAAGTAGTGTTTAAATGACTTCAAACGATGTTTTCCAAAACGAAATACTAAAAGAAAGATGTTTTTAAAACAGAATGGTCAAAAGAATTGTTTTTCAAATAACACTAGTAGGCATGCTACCCCGGGACTCGTCTGGCCCTGGATGGTGTTGTATACGGCTAAAATCGGAGAGCCCGATTTTATGATCATTCTGGCATTCCATAGCCCGTCTTCAGAAGGCTCGAAGCACAGTTTGATGTTTGACATCGAGGAAGAATATTGATGATTCTCCACGCTCGACCGCTCCAAAAGGCACGTGGTTAAAGTTTACCAAGTCCGCAAGAATAGTACCAGTCCGTACTGTGACATTAAATAGTTGTACCAGCTGCATTTCTTTGTAATAATTACACATGTACTATATTGGGATTCCCACTCTTATATAAAGGGACCCTTTTCATTTTTTAAGATATATGATATTCAATACAAGAAGAAGAACATTCTCTGCTCTCTAACTCAAACATTCTCTACAATTGTTCCATTGATTTATTGCTTTCTATTGATTGTGTTCATTGATTATTCTTCACTTATTGCTCATTGTTGATCATAAAGAGGCTATTTTCGAGGTCCTATAAAGTGTTATTCCCCCATCGATCGCCCCCAGTCAAGCACACTAGCTCGACCTCGAGGCCCAGTTTCGGCCAACTCGAGACCTTGTCTCAAGTATGTTTGGTTTGCAAAACACCATTTCCCTTTGCTACTATCTCATTTTTTAGCTCGCACATAGAATCTAATGCCTAATGACTAGTATTAAAATAAATCACGTATTTTTAGAACCATAAAATCAGATATAATTGTAATTACCATTTTCAAGGTAAACAGTTTGGCGCCCACCGTAGGGCGAAAAATAATAGTGATTGTTTTAGTGCTGGTTTTTTAAAAACACAAGTTATTCATTAAACTTTTTCTTGTCCAAGAATCTTCAATTTCAGGTCAAAAATGTCTAACTCAGTGATAGCACATGAAAACAATGGTCCTGATGATCATGGAGAGAACGGTGCAGCTGCTTCAGGCCTCGGTCTACCACCGCAAAACAATGAAGGGGCACCAGTATAAAATCACCGTTGATGAAGGATCACACAAAGCTCAACATGTCGATGTAAGCTCTCATACAGACGGAAGTGTGCGCGAAGGAGACCAACATGAAGCACAGAGAGCCCCTATTCAAAAGGAAAGAGAAGTTAGCCTTCATGTCATTTTTGAGATGTTGCAAGCACAAAAGGTGGCTATTGCTCAGCTACAAAGCCATCAAAAAAATCCAACCACAGTACCACCGAAAACGGATCCTCGAGTCAAACAGGCACCAGAAAGGTCGTGCAATAATGGGTCAGCAGCCGACCCCTCTATTATGAAGATTATCGAGGACCTCACAAAGAGGATTGAATCAGGCAAAAGGAAGATAGAAGATAACGACAAAAAGGTGGAGACCTATAACTCAAGGGTCGATCAGATCTCGGGTGCACCCCCTATTCTGAAGGGTATAGATTCAAAGAATTTCGTGCAAAAGCCATTCCCATCAAGTGCGGATCCGAAGCCCATCCCGAAGAAATTCAGAATGCCCGATCTCCCGAAGTACAACGGGACCTTGGACCCTAATGAGCACATTACTGCTTACACTTGTGCTGTGAAAGAGAACGGCTTAAAAGATGACGATATTGAATCCGTATTATTTAAAAAAAATTGGAGAAACACTGTCCAATGGGGCCATGATGCGGTATCATAGCCTGCCCCCGAACTCGATAGATTCGTTTGCCATGATGGCAGACTCTTTTGTGAAGGCGCATGCTGGTGCCATCAAGGTGTCTACGAGGAAATCTAACGTCTTCAAACAAAGAGAGAATGAGATGTTAAGGGAGTTTGTATCCTACTTCCAATTGGAACGAATGGAATTACCACCGGTCTCCGATGATTGGGCAGTGCAAGCCTTCACTCAGGGCTTGAATGAATGAAGCTCGATAGCTTCAAAGCAACTGAAGCAAAACTTAATCAAGTATCCCGCCGTAGTTTGGGCGGATGTACACAACCAGTATCAGTCAAAGATCAGAGTTGATCATGACCAATTGGAAGCCCCCTCGGGCTCGATGTATCCCAGCAAGCTCTTAGCAAAGGAATCGAGGCTTCGAGAGAGAGAGCTGAGGCCAAGCAAATAAAGGTATCAACCATATATATAAAATCGGAGAAATATCCCGAGGCATAACATACCTCGAAGTGATCAAAGGATGGATCGAGGCTACAATCCTCGGGGACTCGTGAACAAAGTAGGGTTTGACAGGCACACAGGGTCGGTAGAGGCACCCCGACTATCTGAGTACAACTTCAACATTGATATTTCAGACATCGTATCGGCCATAGGTAAAATCAAAGACACCAGGTGGCCAAGACCCATACTATCAGATCCTTCGAAAAGGAACCCTAACTTGTTATGCGAATATCATGACACTCACGGTCATAGGACCGAGGATTGCAGACAGCTTCGAGAAGAGGTAGCCTGATTGATTAGCAAAGGGCACCTTCGAGAGTTCCTCGGCGACCGAGCTAAAAAGCAATTTCGGGAAAGAGAGGCAAACAGGAAAAATGAAACAGAAGAACCATAGCACGTCATCCACATGATTATTGGAGGAGTAGACGTCCCTCGGGGACCCATTTTCAAGCGAACAAGAGTATCCATCACCGGGGAATAGCGAACTCGGAGCTACATACCTGAAGATGCTCTTTCATTTAGCGAAACGGACATCGAGACCTTGTCTCAACCTCATCATGACGCATTGGTAATTTTTTTCTTTTGGATAAATTTCAGGTTAAATGTGTGCTCATGGATCCAGGTAGCTCGCCCAACATAATTAGGTCGAGGGTGGTAAAGCAACTCGGATTGCTCGAACAGATCGTGCCCGCCTCTCGAGTCCTCAACGGATTCAACATGGCGATCGAGATAACAAAAGGGTAAATAATCCTCCCAGTGAATGTGACCGGCACAATTCAAGATACCAAATTTCATGTCATCGAAGGTGACATGAGATACAATGCTTTGCTTGGAAGGCCATGGATTCATAGTATGAGGGCGGTGCCATCAAACCTTCATCAAATGATGAAGTTTCCTACGAAGGATGGAGTAAAAACAATGTACGAAGAGCAGCACACAGCAAAAGAGATATTCTTAGTGCACGATGTGGCACCGGCACGACACCTTCTACATCGAAGGAGCCAAAGAACAAGCAAACAGCCGAGTAGCAATCACAAACTACATCCTCGGATGAACGAATAAAGAACCGTGTCGCGTCCTCGGAACGAGTAACTGAAGAATATCGAGGCTTGAAATCCACCACACTTAAGGTACAATCCTCTCCCTCTTTCCTTCGATTTTACACTAACATATGTGCAGGTGTTCGATTGAAAGGAATTGAAGCACCCTCCAGCTCGAAGGCGTTAGGTTTTAAAGCATGTGTTGCGCTCTTTTTCCCTCATATCGGATTTTATCCCAAATGGGTTTTACCAACAAGGTTTTAAACGAGGCATATGCTACCTAAGGAGTACTCATCAAGCATTCAAGGCTTATCTTAGATCAACCTCAAATACTGAGGGGCATCCCCCCGGGAGATCACCTCCTCGAAGAAATTAAAATATGCCAAAGAGGGTCTCGACAAGAGAATGATGTATCAGATCAAACGGTCGAATGAACCGTGTCCACGTAGAATAATCGAACCCTCGATGGTGGAAACATGTATACTTGTACCAAGTAATCGAAGGAGAATCTTTTATTATCAAAACACTTCGCGCTTCAAATAAGTTTGCTATTTTCACAAGAAACGGCCCCAGGGCCAGAAATTTCCCGAACACTCGGGGACTGACATCAAAAACTCGAAGCCGTAAGACCTCAGGGCCGGCAACTTCGAGCTCACAAGCCTTGTGTAAGACCTCAACGAGGCATGCTCAAACTTGTAAGCCCTCAACGAGGCAATGTCAAATTTGTAAGACCTCAACGAGGCATGTTCAAATTCATAAGCCCTACATAAGGCACTAATGGCATCAAAAGCTCGAAGCCGTAATACCTCAAGGCCGGCAAATTTGAGCTCATAAGCCCTCAATGAGGCAATATTGCATCTGTAAGACCTCAACGAGGCATGCTTAAACTTGTAAACCCTCAACGAGGCAACGTCAGATCTATAAGACCTCAACGAGGCATGTTCAAATTCATAAGCCCTCCATGAGGCACCAATGTAAGCCCTCCATGAGGCAATATCAACAATTTAAGACCTCCACAAGGCAATATCAAAACTGTAAGACCTCGAGCATGGCATGAATCGTAAGACCTCCACGAGGCGATATTAAATCTATAAGACCTCAAGTTAGGCATGACCAAATATGTAAGACCTCAAGAAAGGCATGTACAAATACGTAAGACCTTAAAAAGGCATACCATCAATATAGACGCCGAGGCTATCTCACTCGAGAACTAAAAGTCTACGAAAAATACAATGAGCATGGTCATAAGGCTCCGTCCAAACCAACGTGACTCGGAGACGTCTGACCGTCGCCATAAAATCACATGCCTCCAATTACTTCGGAAAGAACCGGTTAATCAGGATACCCTCGGCATAAGCAAAAGAGCTTCGATCACACCAGCTCCGACAATTAAAAGGCTTAGAAAATTCAGCCATCGAGCGAAACCTTTCGAGGTGCTCATTTATCGTCACATAACGGCTCATAATCAAGGTTCTTTCGAGCCGTCGAAGAGTCGGACGAACACAAAAACTTCAAAAAAGTCTTTAACGAGGGAAAACTATAGCCATATTAAAGGTCGTACCGACCCAATGTGTAAGAGCCTAAGCACTGACCATATTAAAGGTCGTACCGACCCAATGCGTAAGATCCTAAGCGCCAGCCATATTAAAGGTCGTACCGACCCAATGTGTAAGAGCCTAAGCGCCATCCATATTAAAGGTCGTACCGACCCAACACGTAAGAGCCTAAGCGCCAGCCATATTAAAGGTTGTACCGACCCAATATGTAAGAGACTAAGCATTGACCTAAAGAGCCTCAGGGCCGAATTAAAAAACCTAAGGGTCGATGAGCTCGTGTCGAAACCTGACTCGAGGACTGAGCCCTAAACGGTTAACTAAAGTGCCTAAGGGCCAATGCATAAGAGCACACGGGCCAGCCTAAAAAGCCTCAGGGCCAATTTATAACCCCAAGGGTTTCATTTCGAAGTCCAATTCATCAGACTAATTATTGACAAGCATCGAAATTCAAAACAAAAAGAAAGATAGACACAAGCAAGTCGGAAATACCAAAGGATTTTTTATATATATGTATTACAAATATATATTTACAATGCTCCCACAGGAGTTTTATACAAATGACAAGAAAGAAAAACCTAGTCTACTCTCAGGACCAGCTCCCTCGATGGCCCCTCGGACCAGCTCCCTCGACGGCCTTCAAATATCAGCATCGGCATCAGAATAAAGGAAAACTTGGTGTCGATCTCATCTGCCTTGACCTATTTTATCTCCTCCAAGAGATCAAATCCCCTACCATGAATCTCTTCGAGGGTCTCCCTCCGAGATCTACATCGGGCATACTCATTGCCCCTCTTCTCTCTGTAAAAGACTCCCCTCAGCTCAGACCGAGCATCGGCAGCATCTTTCAAGTAAACGGCCACTTTCTTATCGGCCTTTGCCGAACTTCTTCAGCTTCAGCACGAGCATCCACGACATCGGCCTTTATCTTCAAAATATCAGTCTCGAGCTTGGAAATCCTACCCGTCTGAATCGAGCTACTTTCTCGAGCATTGTAGAGTTGTACCTCGAGGGCAGAAGCCTTTGCCAAAGAATTCCTTAGGGCCGCAGCATGAACACTTATCTGCGCCTTCAATATATTGCATTCAGAATTGACCTGTCCGACTTCGCCCCAAAGGCGTTCCAACGCCTCCGTTTTAATATGCAACTGAAGCACCGAAAAATTAGTTTTTGAAGATGGGAAAGGAAGCATGTACTCCCTCAAAATAAGGATTATATGTTGCTCAAGATTACCTTCGTAGCCTCGACTCCGATTTATATCTGATTGAAGATATATCAACTCTCTTGTCTTCTTATCACAAAGAAGCTTGAGAGATTTCTCCTTGCCCAAGGCTTCCCGCAACTTGGCCCCAAAGCGGAGCAGCTCAGACTTGAGCTTGTCAAAAGCTTATGAAAAAAAATCTTCAGTTCAAAATATGAAAATACAAAGCTGAAAAACCAAGATCACTGAAGCTCACCAAAGAACAGATCCGCTGAACCTCCTCAAACGCCAAGCATGCGTCTACTGGACTAGTCTAATCGGCCCCAGTCAAACCACCCTGGAAAGGGACGTGATCGCTCGAGGCTCCACTTGATTTAGACGGCCCCTGGCCCCGAACATCCCTCGAAGTACCTTCGACGGGAGAAGAAGATGGCGGCAGAATATCTTTATCCCTCGAAGTACCTTCGACGAGAGAAGAAGATGGTGCCAGAAGAACTTTATCCCTCGAAGTACCTTTGACGGGAGAAGAGGATAGTGGCAGAAGATTCCTACACCTCAAAGTACCTTCGACGGGGGAAGAAAATGGTAGCAAAAGAGGAACTGCTCTCCCAGGGCTAGAGACCTCGGGTCCGGTAGGCTCAGGTGCCTTAGAAAACTCCCAGTCCCAGCCATCGATGTGTAGTCACCTTTTTTTGTTGCATCGATGCTCACATGCTGGCCAATGGACATAGGATCTTCCTCTACGGTTGCGACTCCTTTATGCCTCCGGGCAGGCCTTGCCTTACTATGAGCATCCTCGTCTCTCGAGGATCCCTTCCTTTTATTGTCTTTCTTCGGCTCCGAAGCCGAAGGTCCCTTCCCCTCCCTGAGAGGGCATGGCCTCACTTCAGAGAAATCACCAATACCTGCAGCAAAGAAATTATCAAACAAGAAAGAAGGAGTATCCCTTAAAGAAGAAACCACACAGCACATATTGTGGTGTTTTTCTTCCCATCGGTGCTTCGGCAATTCTCGCCACTTGCGTTCAACGTAGGTTGAGCAAGCTTCCAATTTCTGAGTCCAATCCGTCAGATCGGGGACCTCATGTGGCAACCATGGGATCGCCACGGAGAAATGAAGAAAACATTCTTACGAAGTCCAACTCCACTAATGCAGCGTATCACTTACGTGTGAAATTCCATTTCTCAGGAAATGGAAAGAACTCCGTAGGAATAACATCGATAGTCCTCACTCAGACAAACCGACTCATCCACCACTGGTCCCCACCTTATTCATCACTAGCGATAAAAGGCCTGGTGGATCAACGTTGCAGAGTGATCAGACCTCGGTAATGTAAAGGTCGGTACAGCCTGATAAGATGGCTGAGGGTGAACTCGAGCTCGTCTTTCTTAGCAAAAAACCTTATCATCAACACTATCTTCCACAATGACGGGTGGACCTGAGCCAAGGTGAATCGATATCTTCGACAGAACTCAAGTACGACTCTTTCTAGAGGGCCCAACATAAAGGGGTATGTGTTCATATTCAAAAAACCCCTCTACGTGGGCCATCATACCCGCTTCCCGAGAAGCTACTTGCCGTACCACCTTTTCTCCTCATCCATAGTCTCTCCTCACTACCTCGAGGTGTTTCTCTCCTATTGATGGGATGAACCTCGATGCATGCTCCCGATGGCCCTGAATATCGAGAGGTCTCTCCAACGTAAAATCCTTCTTCGAGATGAAACAACTCGAATTTAGCTTGCCAAACGCCGGTGGTGTACCACCGACCGGGCAGGAAGAAGAAGTAGAACTTTCCTCTTCCTGGTGAACAGATCTGTGCACGACATCCATAACTATTTGAATAAAGATAAAGAGGAAGAAAGCTCAAGCAAAAGATTTGAACTAAAGAAGTAGAAGAGCTGAGAGAAGGAAGAGAACTTTAAAGTAAAAACTAGTTTTGCAAGTTGCAAAACCTAAACTGAAGAAGAAGCGAGCCTATATATAGAACAAGCGGCGACTATTCATCTACTTTGAAAACTAATTAATTTTCGGAAAGTCATTATAACTTTTGGGGAAGTGTACTGGTGGGGCCACCTCGGTCACTTAACGGTCATGTCATATGAATGACGCTGTCATACAGAGTTCGAGGTATCAAAACCCCCATACCAACCTAGCCTCAAGAAGGTGTCCGATATCGGGGATCTCTATTACTGCAAGTACGAGATTCAAAGAGCTAAAATCGAAACTCAAAGATAGACTTTCGCATAAACATCACAGGGCAAAGTTTGAAGATATGAAATGAAGAGATCTTGTGCATTCCAAAAAATATATTTACAAGGGTATTTTACAAAGCTCCCCCGAGGATCCCATGTACAAAAAATAAAAAGCAAAAATAGTAAGTAAATCTATTCTTCGCCATCACTACTGCCCGAGTCACTTCCAGAGCCCTTATCCAAAGTAGTTGAGATTGCTGATTCTTCCTCCTAGGCCCTGGCTTCTTCAATCTCATTAGAGAGATCAACACTTTTGGTGCTCGCTTCCTCGAAGGCTTTCTTCCTAGCTTGCAAGAGAGCGTGAGCGACCGCCCGAGCCAGTTTTAGCTCGGCCTTTTCGGATGTCCCACTAGCCCGATCATTTGCGGCGACAGCATCCCTTTTGTACGAAGAAACAAATTCATCGACCTCAGGATTGGCCTCGGATAAGGACACAACCTCCTCTTGAGCACTTCGAAGGAGACCCTGGGTCGAGGCTAGCTCTCCCTAAAGAATATATCTCTCTGAGGACACGACATCATTCAGCCTCTTCAGCTCGAGGATCTCGGTGTCCTTGGCCACGACCTCTTCCTGAAGCTTGCCCTACTAAGACATCCTTTTGCCCAATCTGCAAATACAGAAGACAAGCTAATTAGCACCAATTATGGTAATAAAAGAGAATTCGTGGGTACCAGATTACCTGCTCGATGAAGTCGTCCCTCTCTTGGAACGCTCTCTATGAGCGTGTCTGGAGGTCGACTAGCTCCTCCTCTTTTCGGGCATGTAGAGCCTACAACTCGTTTAGCTCCGATGTAGGCTTCTCGAGCTCCTCCTCACGGCAAGTCAGCTCATCATGTAGCTTGGAGAAATCTTGGTCATACAACTTCTTGACCTACAACACAAAGGAAGAAAGTTAGAAAAGCAAGAGTAAAAATTTGAAGCACAAATAGTATACATAGAAGATCATCTACTTTTGAAGCCTCTCAGCCTCCTCGAGAGCGACAGGGTTATCGAGATCGGTCTACTACTCAATGCCTTCAAAGTAATCTCTGAATGTATCATCCTCTCCCTGAGAGGTCCCCAAACCGGAGGCATTCGTGTCCCGGTCATCTGGGATCTCCCCTGGAGAAAATGACGGGCCCGATTGAAATCTGCCTGCAGCATCAACTTCCATCAGGGCATCTTCTCGCCCCCGAAAAATTTTAGAAACGGACCCTCCGAACTCACCAACATGGACTGTACCATGTCCGACGAGCGGCTCGGGGATTGAACCCAAATCCTCTTGAGGGTATCCTCAACACGAGGCGGGTCCGCATAGGCCACCTCTGACTCAGGCCGTCCGCCCAGCAACTTTCGAAGCATTAATGCTTCGTTTTACCCTTTGTACCAAAGGGTAAGTATCATAATCTTCTTCCTCGGAACGCAGGCTCTTAGCAGCCATCGAGGTTAGGACCGTAACATCGGTATTGGGCTCCCGAGCCTTTCCTCTCTTGGGTTTCGGATAGTCCGCCGGTGTCTCTTCTTTCTTTTTCTTGTCCTTGGCGGGTTTCGAAGCCTCTTCTTCACCAGGAGGGGGCGGTCTCATTGACACGTTTTCCCTGAGGCCTGCACAGGCATGATGTATCAAACTTACTGCCATAAAGAATACTTACAAATAATGTGGAAATGACGGCAATAAAAGCATACTGTGGTTCTTGGCCTGCCACCGCGTCTTGGCCAAATCACACCAAACGTGCTTGCTATATGGAAAAGCAGCGTCTAAGCGTTTTATCCAGCCTGGGAGGTCCTGGACCGCTCCAGGGAACCAAATGGTGGTTACACAATTAGAGGAAAATCAATCAAATAAGAAAGAGGTCAAATCGGAAGAAGAAAAAGAGGTGATAAAGAATACTCGATGTGGAGACACTTACGCTTCATGTTCCATTCCTCCGGGAATGACATCATATCAGCAGGGATAAGGTCCGAGGTTCTGGCTCTGACAAACTGGCTCATCCGTACCCGCTCTCTGTCCTTATCGGTGTAGGCAAAGAACGCTTTGGCAGATCGATTGTTTAGCTTGATTAAACCCCCTCGGAAGAGACGAGGGCTATACAATCTAATCAAATGATCGAGGGTGAAAGTCATTCCCTCGACCATGTTGGAGATATATCGGATCATGTAGACAATCTTCCAGAAAGAAGGATAAATATGAGAGTGTAACTAGGTATTGACGAAAGAAGTCGAGAATCACCGGATCTATCGGTGGAGACGAAGAATCTACGGGGCCTAAAGTGAAAGGATAAGCATATACACTGAGGAAGAAGGATATATGTGTTACTATGCTTTCCTTAGCTTTGGGGATTTCTACTTACGCCGCCTCCCCCAAACAGCAGTCTATTTTTACTCTCTTTGTATCGGTCAACACACTTATGTACCGAGACATGGGCTTGCATCGGCCAGGTGTAGAAGGGGGTTTCTTGATGGTAAAATCAGAGATAGTGTCAAAGGGACCAGGAATACACTGATCGATACTAGGAGGTGTTTTTGATTTTCCCTTAGTCGGGGGGGAGGGGGGGGGTTGAGGAAGTGGTTCCCTCTTTTTGAGGTAACGTTTTGGAGGTCTTGGCCATAATTGTAACTGAGTTTCAAAGAAAGAAGATGAAGAAGCAAGCGCAGAAAGAGGATAAAAGCAGAAAATTGTTAGCTAAATTTTGAAGACTTGAAGATGTTGTAAAAGTGTGAAAGACAAACAATTGAAGTATTTATAGAAGCCATTTGGGCATGTTTGAGAAGCGGAAAGGTCGAACCATTAGCGGTTCATGGGCTTCTCGAGAATCATGCTGACAGCAACCTCTGTGCAGCCTTTATGTCATGTCATTTAATGTTCTGACGAGGCTGACGTCATAATGAGGATATCGAAGAGGCAAGAATTGAAGACTGTTTCTTATCACTTCATTCTAAGAACTGCGGGGGCTATCTGTATACGGCTAAAATCGGAGAGCCCGATTTTATAATCATTATGGCATTCCATAGCCGATTTTTAGAGGGCTCGAAGCACAGCTCGAGGTTTGACATCGAGGAAGCATATCGAGGATTTTCCACGCTCAACCACGGGGCGGTATAAATCAATGACCATCATGGAAAAGCGGGAAATTCCCAAAAGGCACATGGTTAAAGCTGACCAAGTCCGCAAGAATAGTACAAGTCAGTACCATGACATTAAATAGTTGTACCAGCTGCATTTCTTTGTTATAATTACACATGTACTATATTGGGATTCCCCCTCCTATATAAAGGGGACCCTTGTCATTTTGTAAGATATATGATATTCAATACAAGAAGAAGAACATTCTCTGCTCTCTAACTCAAACATTCTCTACAGTTGTTCCATTGATTTATTGCTTTCTATTTATTGTGTTCATTGATTGTTCTTCACTTATTTCTCATTGTTGATCATAAAGAGGCTTTTCTGGAGGCCCTCTACACTGTTATTCCCCCATCGATCGCCCCCAGTCAAGCACACTAGCTCGACCTCGAGGCCCACTTTCGGCCAACTCGAGACCTCGTCTCAAGTTTGTTTGGTTTGCAAAACACCATTTCCCTTTGCTATTATCTCATTTTTCTAGCTCGCAGTTAGAATCTAATGCCTAACAACTAGTATTAAAATAAATCACGTATTTTTAGAACCACAAAACCATATATAATTGTAATTACCGTTTTCAAGGTAAACATGTGTGACGGTCTAGTTTCTGACAAATGCTCCTCTCTCCATTGTATGAATGATAAGGCCTTCTTCCTCCTTCTCCTCAACTATCACATTGCAATCCATATCTTTGTCTTCCAAGAACAGGCTCCTTAGTCCCGCCAAAGCTTCTTATTTTCGGATCCCCATACTGTATCGGCATGATGAAAGGATTGACTCATATGTGGCAATGGCTACCCAAGAGGGTAATAGGGACCACGCCATGGCAGCGACCAATCATCATTTCTTGTCAGGTATACTGATATTCAAGCCCAAAAGTTGTATCATGACGTTTCAGATGTATTGTCTTGGTAATACCTTGGAGTTTCTTTCCAAGTCCTTTGACGGGTTCATACCCAAACCATGCCAGTATGCTTTTTATTTTGCTGCTCCATCATTTGTCTTTCTCAATTGCATTGACGCGCTCGATGCGGTGATAAGTCTCTCCCCCCAACTTCCTTATATTTTCCACGACCGGAAAAGTTTGATTGGTATAAATGGGATTGCTCCCATCTCCATGACTGATTACTTCTTGATGATTCCATTCAAATTTCACATCTTGGTGCAAAGTGGATGCAATAGCCCCATCGGCATGTATCCAAGGTCGTCCTAACAGCAAATTGTAGGAGGCGGATATGTCTAGACCCTTAAATTCAACATCGAACTAAGAGGGACCCATCTACAGGCATAAATTAGTTTCCCTGATTGTGGCTCTTTGCGACCCATCGAATGACTTCACATTCATAGTCCCTGCTCATATTTCATGCAAACCCTTGCCCAACATTTTTAGAGTATTCAATGGACAGATGTTGAGGCTTTATCCTCCGTCTATCAAACTCCTGGCAATGAACTTATCCTCGCATTGCACTGTGATGTGCAGTGACCTGTTGTGGTTCAATCCCCCTGGCGGCAACTCATCTTCGTGAAAGGTGATCTTGTGGCTCTCCAGCAATTCCCCACCATGTTGGCTATTACCCCGCTGGTGATATTGTTGGGCACGTACACTTCATTCAACATCTTTATCAGAGCATTCTTATGCGTCTCAGAATTTTGCAGCAGTGATAGGATGGATATTTGGGTCGGAGTTTTGATCAGATGGTCTAGCACAGAATATTCCCTTGCATGTACCTTCCTCAAGAGATCATCCGGACCGGTTTCAATGATGGGTTGTTTGGCAGTGGCTCCCTTACTTGTTCCTCCCAAATTCTCAGGTGTATAGTGATGAGTGCTGATTTTACCACTCATTTTAGCCTCTTTTCGTCAGATTTTGCATCCTTCAATGATAACTTGAAGTCGTTTATAGTGTGTGATTGCTCGAATTGCAGGGAAATGGTGCCATGAAGTGGTTGGTGTTGAATTGGAGTGAATTCAAGAAAAACGTGGTGAAATATGCACAAAACTACCAGTTATTCCGCACCTGCAGATTCTGGGTCTCCAGTGTGACCTCACACCTGCGAAGTATGCAACGCACCTGTGAAGGAAGGCTAAATTGTACAAAATCGTACATGGGGAGTAATTCACACACCTGCGGAACCGCAGGTGCGACCATTTGTCCGCATCTGCGGAAATTGATCAAGACACCCAGATTCGCTCCTGCGGAACCGCACCTGTGAAGATTCATCCGCAGGTGCGGTCAACGGGCATCAACACTGGGCAAAAATATAAAAACACATGTTTTCATTCCCAACTCTCATATACTCGACCTAGCAGATTTTTGGGATATGTTTGGCATTGAAAAATACATTTTTTAGTAGAGAAGAAGAGAGAAAACATTTGTGGAGGCTATGGTTTGCACACACACTTGGGATTTGAAGATTTCAACCTTGTGGTTAAGGATTTCTTACCCATTTATGTTTGTTTCTTCATTTCCTTGATTTGTATTGAATATTTAAGTGTGTAGTATTTATTTCCAACACTAATTCTTGTTTATGGAAATATTCATGTTTAAAGTGTCGATTAAATACCTTGTTGTGCTTATGTATTGAATGATTTTTCATCTTTTATGAAGTGAGTTATTGTTTCTTTAATTATTCTTGTTTTTTAATGTTTCCATAGGGATTAGCTAACCCTAGGACTCGCCCATTAACTCCGAATTAATTTTGGAAAATATAATTTGGGGTTGGGAAAGATTAATTTACAAGAACTTGAGGTTTTAACCCTCATTTTATAGATTCTACCTAGGGATAGGATTGAACTACTTGTAGCCATATCCGGGTGTGCTTAATCTCTTGATTGGGTTAGGAATAATTCAATAAGGAAGTCTTATTAGTCTTTGGAAAAAGATAATTTAGAATTAATATCCGTGGCTAATTAACATAAACTCGCTCATATTTGTAAAATCGTGAAATACATTGGATCGTTACTTGAGTGTAATTCCCGATGCATTCATACTTGTTGCCATTGATCATTTTACTTTCTTTCTAGGTTAGTTTATATTTTCGCATTTAGTTATAAACATTTTCAAAACCAAAATCTATTCTTTTAGCTTTGCGCGATAAGTGATAATTCTCTTACATTCCTAATCGCCTCCATATTGTTCTCTTGGGATTCGACCCCAACCTTGTTGGGTTATTATATTTGACAATCGACCGCTTACACTATTTTAAGGTGTAATTTGAGCGTATCATATAAATTCTTCCAGTTCTGGTCATCCCTTATGCAGCACCAGACTCTTCCATTTTTGTCTTCCCTTTCCTCCTGCCTTCGGCAACATAAACCGAAGGTACGATATTGGATTTAAATGACGGTGTGGATGCTACCGTCATAGTGAAGGGTCAGGTTACTTCTACTTCAAATGGAGAAGGTGTAGATGCAAGTGTTTTCACTTCGATTTTGAACGGAGTTGATGCGACAATATCAACTTCGACTGGTGGTTGTACCTGTACCACAATTGAATGAGTGTGAGTGCAGGTTTCTTAGGGTCATCGCCTTCCCGAATAAGCCCAATTAACCCTTCAGGATCCCTTTCTTCATTAGTTTCTATCACATTTACTCATTCACCCCTATGTCCGGGAGAGGGTTGTTCCGGATATTGGGCGCGGCTTCCTTTGCTTATAGGACTTTGGTATCAATCACTGTCTGAATCTTGACTTCAGAGTGCGGCATTCATCGGTGGTATGTCCCTTCATGCCGGAATTGTATGCACATGTTTTGTTTGGGTTGACCCACTGGGAGGAGTTTTCCATGGCAACAGCGGGAATATGGGTGATATATCGGACAACCTTTAGTTTTTCATATAGTTGGTCGATGGTCTCAGCAATAGGGGTGTATTGTTTGGGTGGTCTGTGATAAAAATTGGGTCAGGGTTTTTGATAGTTTTGACGAGCTAGAGGTGAATGATAATAGGTTGGCTGGGTGTTATAGGTGTGATAGGGGGTAGCGGGTTGAGGATATCTGGAAGGTGAAGGTTGATATGTAGGTGGAGCTGTTTGGTATGTGAGTGGAGATTTTGGACCTTGGGCTACCATTACCGCTCTTATTTCTTTCTTCTTTGATATACCCCCTGACTGTAATGCTTTTTTTGTAGCCTGCAATGCTTTAAAATTGCTTACCATTCCACTCTTGATCCCTTCTTCAATCATTTCCCCGAGTTTGATGATGTCGGAGAATTTGTGATTCTCGATAACCGTTAATCTCTCATAATATTATGGATCCTGGGCCCTGACGAAGAATTTGTTCACTTGATCTTTTTCCAATGATGACCTAACCTTTGCATCTTCTAACCTCCATCGAGTAGCATACTCGCGGAAAGTCTCCTTTGGTTTCTTCTTGAGGTTTTGACTGTAGAAAATGGCCGGTGCATTTTCTGTGTTGACCTGAATCAATCCAGAAAGTCTGATTTCATGCTTACCCAATTAACCCACTTCTTGGGATTTCTAATGATATACCAAGATAGTGCATCTCCAGTGAGACTTCTCATGAACAAATTCATGCGAATCCTTTCATCCTTCCCAACTCCCACGAGCTTGTCACAGTATGTCCTCAAATGTACTTTTGGGTCACCTGTTCCGTCAAAAATCTCAAACTTAGGAGGTTTGTAACCCTCTGGCAGTTCTACATCTGGCTGAATACATATATCCTCATAATTCATACCTTCAATCCCTTTGCCTTCTTCAATACCTTGGACTCGGCTTCTAAGCTTCTAGAGCTCATCTGCCATATTCTTGATTAGCATGTCCTTCTTGGCGGATTCTGGTGTGTCTGAGGTTGGTTGAGTGGGGTGGGGTAAGGTTTCTACGGATATGGGATTGTTTTGGTGGATGTCGGGGGTTTGAATGTAGTGATTATCATTAATTGAATTTTGTGGATCGGCGATAGGTTGTGGGGTATGTTGAGGAGTATGGCAAATGGTGGTTTGCAGGTATTGAGTCGGGAGATGTTGGTGTTGAGGAGGGGTTGGTACTGGTAGATGATTGGGATTTTGGGGAGATATTGCGTATTGATGGGGTGCGGGAGGATTGTGCGGACGTTGGTTTGGTATGTTTTAAGGAGGTACTCGGTTTTGGGCATTTTGTTGGTTGATGTCTGAGACGTTTAAGGTGAGGGAGAGGTTTGCCAAGTTGTGGACCTGCTCAATCTCCCCTTTCAATTCTAGTATCTTATGCTCCAACTGTAAGACCAAATCATTCTGTGTTGGAGTACTCTGACCATCTAAAGTCTCAACATTCTCTGCATGTGTGGCGTTGTCTGCCCTGACACCACTCATATCATCCATTTTAGCTTTTCTCTTTCTTCTTGGATCACTTGGAGGAGGAGGAGGTGGAGGGCCTCTGCATCTGGTGTGATATGCGGATGATGCTAGTATGTGCAAACCAACCTTAGGGGATGGGAATAATCAAAAGAAAGAAAAACAAAAAGGTAACCAAGTCAATAAGGATTCTGGAAAGTATTTGCAGTATTTAAAGACGTATTGCAGAAATGTAAATTCACGTCCTAATTTGGGAGCCTCGTTGTGCCCGAGGTAGGCTTAGCGACAAGTAGATTTGGAGAAATTTAATGCTGATAATTGCCTCATTTCATAAATGTAATAAATAAGACGAACATATACGACAGCAAATAAATGAGTCACTAATGGCATTTGCCTTATTACATTCGAATTCCAAAATGATTCTAAAAACAAGTAATCCTAATCTATTTGGTCCTAGAGGGACCTTCTGCATGCTTGGCCCTCTTGGCTCCGTCGATCAGATTCCCTAGGTCGCGCAAGTCTAGTAGGAGATACGCCCTTGCTAGGTGTCCTCCCTCATTACCCTCAGCATTCTGGCAGTCTATGACTATTTTCCTCATCTTCCCCTCTAACTCCATTAGACCCTGCTCCAGATATTCCAACCTTTTTGTTGATCTAGTAGACATTTCCCTCCATTTGCTAATTGACTCCATATCAATCTTGTGTTTTTCCAAATGCTTGGCCTCTGATCGAGGACTCTTTTCCGCAGCCTCTTATGTTTCCCCTGTGCTTCAGCAGTTTCATCTATGACCCTGTTTCCTTGACCGACCCCTGGCTCGACTATTCCCGCTATGCTATCGCCCAACCATGATAGGTAGAAGTACACATGACCTACGTGGTATCGATCTGGCTCGATGGTATCCTTTTCCACAATGATTTTCAAATGCCACATGTGCTGAGCTTCACATTTGTATGGGATGTCTCGTCTTGAAAGTATGCTTTGTAGTGACCCATTTTGGAGACTCGCGGTATGACTTTTTTCTACCAGCTTGTCTCATAACCCTGATAGGAACATAGGGGTATATGACCCTTAACCCGATCAATACCAAGTGTGGAACATCCCTGGACCTGATGATGAATTCACTAGTAGGTAACCACTCTAACATCCAATGGAGCTGGTCCTTGGTCAAACTGCTGAAAAACTGTACCCACTCTGTAGCATTCTCTGGTTGGGCAAACCTGTCTGGGATAAAGGTCATTCTTTGAGGTGGTGGAAATCTATGTGATCATTCCATGGCCTTCGTGGAAACTCTTGGCAGTATTGGCCTCTTTGGAGATGTTTTAATAACCAAATCTACAGCAGCAAGTTACAACCCTCAAAATGTTTGAACCCTTTCTTGCAACGATCCAGAGCCCGGTATATTTCTACTACAATCATCAGAACAATAGTATATGTTTGTCCATCGATTCCCTCCATTAAAGCTTTGGTTACCATGGCCAACCTGGTGTGAATCCTGTCCCTTTGGCTTGGAAACACTATCATACCCAGAAAGCAGATGATGAATACGAAAACACTACGATGAGTCCAACCCAGGGAAGTGATGGAGAATTCGTCATGAAAGATACGATAAGATTTGTTGTGTCTGTATCGTTCATAGAGGAAGTCAAAGGGTATTTAGGACTTCTTCAAGCATGCCAAGTCGTCATTCTTTCTCAGACCCATCATTTTCAGAAACCCTTTGAGGGTGCGATTTTCCGGTACTAATAAACTAGGACTGTCCCAGGGCAGTCCAGCGAAGCCTCCTATTTCCTCCAAAAAAGGAGTCATTTCTATATTTCCAAAATGGAATACAACCCTTTCTCCATCCCAGAACATAGTATCAGCCTCGATCAACATGTTATTTGGCTGGAGGTCTAATAAGAAAGGTAAGTTTCTAACAACCCTTTTCACATGATTTTTGTCGGTTGGAGAAAGGTCTTCCCACCAATCCAGCAATAATTGTGGTATATTTCTGACCATGCCGAACCTGGGGACTTCATGCCTCATTTTCTGCAAAATAAACAAAGTTATACCCTTTCCCCCTCCGGATTCAACTACTTATACATTAATGATTAACATATCGACATTTATTTCTCCAAATAATGCACATATCGTAGTTGCGCCCGTTGGGATTATGGAAACCGCGGTGGACTTTGGACAAGGTTTTCTTGAAGAGTTATTTTATAGACAACATATTAACCCAGGCTAGGTTTGATCATGATGCATGTACAGTTACTATCAGAGTAAGGTTTCTATAGAAGTCGAGACTGGTACCCCCAAGCGGACAACTTGAGAGGGAAAGGCACGGAACTGTCGACTGCACCGCTAATCGACTAGTTTTACCGCAAATAAGCCTTTCCAAATTTAAAAAGGGTAATATAGAAAGAGCGCGGACACTCATCAAGTGCCGCTGTGGTATTAATTACGTACGAGTGGAATATGATGCAGAGCGTGTATTAGAAGAAAATAACATGTTGTCATGTATTTGCACGATGAGAATGATAAAAATACGGTATTTAATAATTGTAAAGGCATTTTAAGAAAGAAAACAAGGAGAAGAGTTAGTTTCCATAGTAAAAGCAATAAAAACAAGAAAGAAGGAATTTAGTGACCATAATTGAATGAAGAAAGGCAAATAAATTCATATCGAGTGGGAAAGGAAAGGGGTGTGCAAGTATTGACAGAATAATAAAGACATGCCATTTAAAAAAGACTAATTCACCAAACAAGTTCGAGATGGTAAGAGCCTAAGGATATCCCCATCAGACTCGTTATGCTGTCGCACCCCCTTTTTCTCGCGAAATCGGGTTTCGACATTTTGATAACTCCTTTTGAGAGTGTAGGGAAAAGAAATTTTTTATTAGAGTCGCCACCGAACGGATTAAGGTGCATTAGGGAACCTATAGCAGATAACTCAGATTATACCAGTTTGCATTACCAGAGATCGGGTAAGGGCTCAAATTACCATGAGGGGAACGTGATAGGCACCCCTCGAGGTCCACAACGGTGGGTCCCGCCTGAACTTAAATTGTTCGAATTAGTCTAAGAAAGCAAAGAGGATATTTAATAAGGATATGGGGGTCCTAAATTTTTTAGCATATAGGATCACCCTGTGCAACATAAATAATACTTTGTAACTCCCCCAAGACGGGGGTGTTACTCATATTATTCAGCGAGCACATACTATCATCTCCTGCTACCCGGATTACTATTTTTGAGTTGTTACCTAAAGCGTTCTAGTCGATTCTAGTTCGTTTCTTATTCGTGCACTACTCGTTCGTTTCGTATTCGTGCACTACTCGTCCCTTACCTATGGTCCTTGAGTCATTGGACCTCTATTTGGGATGGTTCTAGACTAAGCCCAGGTTTCTCAAAATTGTAAAATACTAGGCGACAAGCAAAACAGTTAGGACTTTTCAAATAAAACAGATATGGGCTCATATAGACCTCCACATATAAATAGCAAATGCATGCAACTGATTAGCAGGTTTTATTAATCGCAAAATCCTATAGGCAGGATATTTATGCGAGGACCAGGCGAGCAATGACATACAGAAGCAATTTCTTAATGCAAGTGTTAGGACCTATTATTTGCCTACCAATTTTAATTCACTACAACATCTGGGCGTTTCATGCAGTAACGAATAATATTAAATCACAATCACAAGTCCAGAATTAGTATTTAATCCTATAGGCATGTTGTCTAGGTGATTGACAGTGATAATCGAAGAAGCGTATTCAGAATTATTTAATAGAATCCTATAGGCATGTTGTCTAGGTGATTGACAGTGATAATCGAAGAAGCGTATTCAGAATTATTTAATAGAATCCTATAGGCATGATTTCTACATGCGAACTGATTTTAACCCTATAGGCATGATTTCTACAAGCGTACTGATTTTAAATCCTATAAGCATGACTAAAATTGAACTGATTTTAATCTTATAGGCATGTTTTCTACAAGTGAAATGTTTCTTACCCTATATGAATGTTTTCTACCATTTGACAGTGTATAAGCAGGAATTTACACATATTGGGCCAGAAAATAATTAAGCCAAGTATTGATCCTATAGGCATGGTTGCTAAAACACAATTACTGGGCAAATTGATACACTTAAAGGCCGGATTTTTAACAGATCACAGCGTTAGTTCTATAGGCAGAATTTCTAGCATGTAAACACAATATAGAACCTATACAATTTCAACAAAATAATGTGGAACTTATAAGAAGAACCAAAAACACAAATAGAGACCCTATAGGCAGAGTTTTACCCGACTTTGCAGATGAAAATAAGAAACCCTTCCCAATTTTACTAAATACCCCAGAATTGTTGTTACAAAATTATTACAGACCAGGTTAATGAATGAATTACAGAATAAACTACAGAGAGCCTACAACAGGACCAAATACACCCGGGCAACCCAGGCCTTCAACCTATAACAGCTCCAAGGCATATATTCATGGATACACAATAACCAATGGTGAACGATTCACCCATAGAACACAGAACCCAAATCTCTAGTGTGTCAAAGTTCCCAAGGGATTCAAGGACCAAAGGCAATTCTCACACTAGAGAACCAAATACTCAGAAATTATTCAAAGGAGGTTAGGAACCAAACCCTAGTGTGTCAGAGTTCACAAGCGTCTCAAATGAACCCCGAGCAGTGCTCACACCAAGGAGGTTAGGGATAGAACCTAAGGACCTAAGAATAGGAGTTTAAAAGTAGCATGATATAAAAGGAGGCATGGACAGACTTAAAACATATTTGACTTTATAAGAAAGCCATCATAATAAAGTTTAAGACACAGAATATATAGGCAACATTGCATCAGGAAGACAAATTGACAAGATTTGCAAAGTTGTTTATGCATAGTACACAGTTTTAATAAGTTAGAATCTGAAAAGTCTCATAAGACTAAGTATACATACTAGCAATTAGGACAGCATTATTCAATCACAGAAAACATTTAGACAATGTGTTAAGGCAAACAGTCAGATAATCACATGATACCAATATGGATGCAAGACACATTAGAAGGAAAGTTATCAGGGCACATGAATGACAGAGAAAGATTAAATAACAATACAAATTTGTGAAGATTTAGTACTGGTTAACATACTAGCATTATTTTAAAGATGCTATGTTCAGGACAAGTTCAGAACTAGCAAAACAACAAGTTAAAGACATTAAGTTAACCTCTAAGAAGATCCACATTATTCAAAAATAACCAATCTCAGAACTAACAGTATCAATTATAGAACTAGATGAACTCATAGAAACAAATAAGTGGTAGAATCATGCTCAAAATAAAATTTAAAACATGTTGGATCGAATACACAGATTATGAAAACATAGAAAATAAAATTACAAGGGATAGTCACTCACCGATTAAGAAAGCAAACCAAAATAATACCACAAAGTCGAGAGTCCAGAATATTTGGCCTTGGCTTTCAGCCGGCCAAGACTACAAGTAAACAAGAGAGCAGAGAGAATATAGAACCAAACCCTAAATTTCTTAGTTAGAGTATATTTATTCGACTCTGTCTTAAAGGGGTAAGGGGAAGGGGTTTAAATAGTGTAGAAATCAAACAAACAAATCAAAGAAATACTATAAAATCAACATAAATAAGGAAACCATAGTATGCAGAATCAGTAAAATCGGATTTTTAGAAACAAATAGGTAAACCCTGATTTTAGGGAAATACATATACTTACAAAAATATAACAAAAATTGGTTATATAGTAGAATATAGGACGAACATAGTCATAATAACATTTAAAATCAGAAAATCGAACAAATTTTGGTTAGATCTGAAGAGATCTAAAAATCCTAATTTAGGGTAAGTAAGAATCAACAGAAAATAATCGTATTTACAAAGAGCAAATGATGAACATAGACGAATAAACATAAAAGTTAGGGATTTGAACCAACTTTGGTTCGATTCTCACAAGATATGCTTGCCATGTTTAGGCAAGCAATATAGAGAAGGATCTAGTACCAGTGAAAGATCATATATGGCAAGAATCGGCCATGGAATCCCATATTAGGTGGGATTTAGGAGAAGATTTAGGGTGCGTCGCTAGGGTTTGACAGAGAAAGGTGAAGGTTANGGGGGGGGGGGGGGGGGGGGGAATAATGCGGTTTAGGGGTTGGGTAGGTGGGTTAATTAAAAGGAGGGGAGTGATATGAGACGTTGATCTCAAAGATCGGCGACTATTATTTAAAAGGGGTTGGGTCAGTTCCGGACTGGGTTAGGGGGTTATGGATTGGTCTTAAGTGTTGGTAAAAGGGTCTAGGTAGGTGTTTTAGGTAATTGGGCTAAGGGGTTGTTCGAAATTAGTGAATTTAGGGGCTATTAGTTAAATACCCAATTTAATTAATAAAATAATTTGTAAAAATGATAAATAAAATAGTAAAAATATTATTTGTGCATAAAATGATTAACAACACTTATTTATCACTATAAAAGCATAAAAAGTTATTTTTTGCATAAATAAAGTAATCATAAGTATATGAGGGCTATTATTGCAAAATGTACAATTTTAGCCTAAAGATGCAAATAATAATTATAATAAATGTGTCAAAAATATTTAAAGCTTAACATGGATATAAATGATGAGGTTAGATCATAAAATCATCATAAAGATTATTTTTGATGCAATTAATGATTATTTATATAATAAAATACGAAAATAAATTAATTTAGAAATCTTTAAAAACCATGAAAAAATTAGGAAAAATACTTGATAATGCTCATGCACTATTTTGAAAGTATATATGTATTTTTGAAATACATGAGGGAAAAATTAGGTATCAACACCACTTACATGGCGTGAGTTCTCCGTTCTCTTCTTGGAGAAGTTCGTGCCACAGCCTCGTAGGGAAGAGCTGCGCAGATAGTTTGAGAAGCTACTTCAGGATGGCATGTTTGAGACCCAACTCAGGACATTTCCCCCGCCTTTCGGGAGGTCCAGCTCAGTAGAGGAGTCAGACTACGACTTCAAAACCAGTTACTTTACCACCCGCCCATCCAGCTCAGGGTGGGGCTCAGACAACTAGGGTTGCCCTAGTGGGGGAGGCCGATCATGTAGCGACCAAGCCAGATTCTATGTTCTTCCTACAAGACCAGACGTCGTTGCTTCAGACATAGTGATCACAAGTATTGTCTCAGTATGCCACAACGATGCTTCTGCATTATTTGACCCTAGTTCCACTTATTCATATGTATCATCGTATTTTGCTCGTTATCTGGATATTCCCTATGAGTCCTTAGTCTCATCTGTTTATGTATCTAGGTCGGTGGGATACTATTATTGTAGACTATGTATATCGGTCATTTGAAATGACTATTGGGGGATTGGAGACTAGAGTTGATCTCTTATTGCTTAGTATGGTTAATTTCATCGTGATCTTGGGTATGGATAGGTTGTCTCTGTGCCATGCTATTCTGTATTAGCACGCTAAGATAGTGATGTTGCCCGGGTTTCCAAGGATCGAGCGGAGAAGTTATCTAGGCTATGTTCTCGGTAGAGTAATTTCATATTTGAAGGCCCAATGGATGGTTGGGAAGGGTTTCTTATGTTATTTGGATTTTTTTAGGGATGTTGGGATACTTCCACTATTGATTATGTTCCGGTGGTGCGAGATTTTTCGGATGTGTTTTATGCAGACCTTCCGGTCATGCTGTCCGACAGGGATATTGGCTTTGGTATTGACTTGGTGGCGGGCACTCAACCCATTTATATTCCTCTGTGTCCTATGGCACCAGCCGGATTGAAGCAATTGAAAGAACAACTTCAGGAACTTCTTGATAACGGTTTTATTAGGCTCTTGGGGTGCATCGGTTCTATTTGTGAAGAATAATGATGGTACTATGCGGATGTGCATCGGCTATACGCAGTTGAACAAAGTTACAATCAACAACAAGTATCCTTTGTCGCGCATTGATGATTTATTTGACTAGCTTCAGGGAGCGAGGGTGTTCTCTAAGATTGATTTGAGATATACGTATCACCAGTTGAAGATTCAGGACTCGGATATTCTAAAGACGACCTTCAGGGCCTGTTATGGTCATTATGAGTTCCTTATTATGTCTTTTGGGCTGACCAACGCCCCAGCAACATTCATGAATCTGATGAACAGTGTATTTTAGCCTTACCTCGACTCGTTTGAC
The DNA here is from genome assembly GCA_005239505.1 of Nicotiana paniculata. NCBI lineage: Eukaryota > Viridiplantae > Streptophyta > Magnoliopsida > Solanales > Solanaceae > Nicotiana > Nicotiana paniculata. The sequence goes on along the minus strand of ML341281.1, from coordinate 34,079 downwards.
ATAATATTCATTGTTGTATCCTGGTGTACTCTCGTAGCCAGGAGGATCATGCCCAGCATTTGAGGATTGTACTACAACGGCTGAGGGAGGAGAAGCTTTATGACAAGTTCTCCAAGCGTGAGTTTTGGCTTAGTTCGGTGGCGTTCTTGGGGAACGTGGTGTCTGATGAGGGGATTCAGGTGGATCTAAAGAAGATAGAGGTAGTTTAGAGTTGGCCCAATCCATCCTCAGCGACGGAGTTTGAGATATTTCTCAGCTTGGTCGATTATTATCGTCGCTTCGTGGAGGGTTTCTCGTCTATTGCATTGCCCTTGGCCAAATTTACCAAGAAATGTGCTCCTTTCAGGTGGTTGAATGAGTGTGAGGAGAGCTTCAGAAGCTCAAGAATTCCTTGTCCACAACTCTAGTTCTAGTTCTACCTTCATCTTTTGGTCCTTAAACAATGTATTGTGATGCTTCTCGGATTGGTATTGGGTGTGTCTTGATGCAGGGAGGTAGAGTGATTGCTTATGCTTCGTGTCACTTGAAGCCTCATATGAAGAACTACATTGTTCATGATTTGGAGTTGGATGTTATCGTTCATACATTGAAGATTTGGAGTCATTATCACTACAATGTGTCTTGTGAGGTATTTACGGATCATTGGAGTCTCCAGTACTTGTTCAAACTAAAGAACCTAAATTTGAGGTAGCAGAGATGGTTGGAGCTGCTAAAGGACTATGATATTACCATTTTATATCATCTCAGGAAGGCCAATATGGTGGTTGATGCCTTGAGTAGAAAGGTGGCGAGTTTGGGTAACCTTGCATTCATTCCCGTTAGCGAGAGACCTCTTGTAGTTGATGTTCAGGCCTTGGCCAAATAGTTCATGAGATTAGATGTTTCGGATCCCATTCGCTTCTAGCTTGTGTAGTTCCTCGGTCTTCCTTATTTGATTGCATCAGAGAGCGCCAATATGATGATCCATATTTTCTTGTCCTTAAGGACACGGTTCAGCACTGTGATGCCAAGGATGTTACTATCGGGTATGATGGGGTTCTGAAGATGCAGAGCCATATTTGTTTGCCTAATGTAGATGGGCTATGTGAGTTCATTCTTGAGGAGGACCACAATTCACGGTATTCCATTCATCCGGGTGTCATGGAGATATCCTAGGATTTGTGTCATCATTATTGGTGGAGGAGAATAAAGAAAGACATAGTAGGTTTTGTAGCTCGGTGCCTAAACTGTCAGCAGGTGAAGTATGAGCATCAGAGACCGGGCAGGTAGCTTCAGAGGCTTGAGATTCTGGAGTGGAGATTGGAGCGTACCACCATGGATTTTGTAGTTTGGCTCCACGAACTTCGAGGATGTTTGATGCTATTTGGGTGAGTGTGGATCGGCTGACCAAGTTCGCGCACTTCAATCCAGTTGGGACTACTTATTCTTCAAAGTGGTTGGATGAGATTTACATTCGCGAGATTGTTCGCCTTCACAGTGTGCCAGTGTCCATCATTTAAGATCGGGGCATGCAACTTACATTGCAGTTTTGGAGAGCCGTGCAGCGAGAGTTGGGCACCTAGTTTGATTTTAGTACAATATTTCACCCTCAGACGGACAGACAGTCCGAGCGCACTATTCAGATATTGGAAAATATGATACACGTTTGTGTCATAGATTTCAGTGGTTCTTGGGATCAGTTTCTACCGCTCGTGGGGTTTGCTTACAACAACAACTACAAGTCTAGCATTCAGGTGGCTTCATGTGAGGCTTTGTATGGGAGACGGTGTTGATCTCCGATGGGTTGGTTTGAGCCAGGGGAGGCTAGACTATTGGGTACAGACTTGGTTCAGGATGCTTTGGACAAGGTTAAATTGATTAAGGACCGGCTTCGCACGACTCAATCTAGATAGAAGAGTATGCCGATAGGAAGGTTCATGATGTTGCTTACATGGTTAGGGGAGAAGGTATTGGTTCACCCATAAAGGGTGTGATGAGGTTCGGAAAGAAGGGCAAGTTGAGCCATCGGCATATTGGGTTGTTTGAGGTGCTTCATAGGATTGGATAGGTGGATTACAAGCTTGCCTTGCCACCTAGAGTGTCGAGTGTGCATGCAGTATTTCATGTTTCTATGCTCTGGAAGTATGTCGGTGATCCGTCTCATGTTTTGGGTTTTAACACAGTTCAGTTGGATGGTGATTTGACTTATGATGTAGAGCCGGTGGCCATTTTGGATCGGCTAGTTCGGAAGTTGAGGTCAAAGGATAAAGCTTCAGTGAAGGTGCAATGAAGAGGTCAGCCAGTTGAGGAGTCTACTTTTGAGACCGATCGGGAGATGCGGAATGGGGTTCCGGGAGTTGGAGTAGGTCTATGGTGTCATTTATGACTTGTGTTCAAAATTTGAGGTCAATCAAACGTGTTTTGATAGGTTTCGGAATCGTTTGTTTAAGTTGGAATTTCTTAGTTCATTCGGCTTGAATCGATGCGTGTTCGTAGTTTTAGCAATGTTTAATGTGATTTGAAAGCTCGACTAAGTTTGTATGATGTTTAGGACGTTTTGGTGGGTTCGGTTGAGGTCCCGAAAGTCTCGGGTGGATTTTGGATGGATAACGGATGGGAATCCGGACTTGGAAGATGGATGAGGCTGCAGATTTCTGCTGTCTGATTTCCTTTTTTGCATTCGCGATGGGAGTTCCCGTGTTCACAAAGGTTGGGGAAGTTCGTCATTGAGTTTGCAAAAAGGACCTCACGGTCGCGTAGAATATTTTGGGAGGCAGTATGGTTTGTACTACACGAACGCGAGAAGAGGGTCACGTTTGCAAAGAAGGGTCACCAGGGCAGAAACTTAAATATTTCAAAACAAGGGTTTGAGTTCATTTTCACAATTTGATTTTGGGAGCTCGGTGTGAGGCGAATCCTGAAGATATTTTCAAGGAAGATTGGGATAAGTTATTCTTACTTAGTTTTGGTTAAACTCCATGTTTATGTCTTTGATTTCATCATTTAATTAATGATTTGAGGTGGAAAATTGGGACAAAATAGAAGAAAATTCTTAGGCCGAATTTTGGGGATTTGATTGAGATTTTGGTATCGGATTTGAGTAATTTTAATATGACTCGTGGTTGAATGAGTGTTCACATTGTATGAATTTTATCGGTTTTCGAGGCATGGGCCAGGGGGCCAGCTTTTTAGTTGGATTTTCGACTTTTGATTAATAAATTAGTATTTTCTCATGGAAGCATTTGGAGGCCAATTCACAAGGGAAGGGCATGTTAGAGTAAGGATTTACGGTTTGATGTAAGTAATAGTTCTAAAAATGGTTATGAGGATATGAAACCCCAGATTTTTTATCATATGATTGGTGTTGTGGTGACGTACATGCTAGGTGACGGATGTGTGGGTGTGCACCATAGTAATTGTGACTCAGTCAATTCCATGGAGTTGTATAGTTGATTAATCGATAGTTATTCGTATATCCTCAACGTGTTATAGAAAATGAACTGCAAATTATGTTAGAAATCATGCTTAGGCTATATGTTGACACAGTAGGGACCCCCAAAGATCGTGCTACATGTTGAATTATATGTTAAATTACCACTCTGTACTCAGTCACAGTTTTTACTCGCAAATTATATCTCAGTCTCTCGTGTTCTTTATTGATGCATTATATCATCGATGTTTGGGTTGTTTATCATGATTATTGAGAGCCCAGGAGACTGGGAAGATTGATGACTGAGTGAGGCCGATGGTCTGATTGTGAGGATATTAATGGATTGGGATGCACGCCACAACATGTTATTTATTTAGTCATTTATTCCTGGACCTGACTTATTATAGCACTTGGGCTGAAGGAGAACTTGTCATTTATATTGAGGGATGGATCTCCCTTGGGCTAGACCTTCCCCATACTGTATTGAGTGATCTAGTACTATGAGAGTGTGATTATGTGAGGCTTCCATTGTAGTGTACCACATACACCATGTACAGTGGCATGTAGATATAGAAATGTCATATCCCTCATATCTTTCAGAGTTGATCTATTTTACTTGTATTGAGTTTTATCTGTTGAACTTGAAAACGTGCCTACATTTCTGTACTGTTAATTCTATATTGAACTATACCTGCTGAGCTGGTCACTACTTTCAGTCCAATAGTCAGTTTTGGTACTTATTGAGTTAGTTGTACTCAGTTTACACCCTGCACTTCGTGTGCAGATCCAGGTGTTACCGGTCATGGTGGGTGTTGATTATCTGAGCAGCTTGATCATTCGGAGCTTTCGACGTAGCTTTCCGGCGTTCGCAGACCTTGACTCTCCCTCCCTATATTTCAGCTTTATGTATTTAGTTTCAGTTGTTCATAGACAGTATGTTCAGACTCGTGTTATATAGACGCTCATGTACTCAGTGACACCCTGATTTTCGGAACTTTCGTATTGAATTTTTGACTTTCGTGTGTTATTTCATTTTTCACTTAAAAGTGTTGGAAATATTTTGAAGTGTCTGCTTGGCTAATACCTTTGGACAGCTGATTTATCCCTTGGATAGTATATCGTGCTTCTCCGGATATTTCTTGAACTTTTTTGTTGCTTTGTAAGTCTAAATCGATAAAAAGGACAGGCGAAGGATCCTCCAAGAGCAGAACGAGTGGCTGTTAAGAACAAATTTAAGTTCTTTTGTCATTTTTTTGTTTAGATTATGTTTGCACCAAAACGTATTAACTTATCACCATTAAATGATTTGATGAGGTGAAAATACATACTAATAAAACATATTTTAGTGAAAAAGGTATATGTGCAAACTATCATGCATATATTGGTCTGGTAAAAACACTTGACGTGAATAAATTTTTTACTTCTGACATATCTCACCGACAATTGCCAATAACAGATTTTGGGAATTTGTGTGACTCTATTTTTTTGACGTGGGGAAATTCGGAGGCACAAAACTTGTGGGAACCAAGAGAGATATTGAGATAGAAAAATATATTTTTATTTATTATTAATAGTATAAGTACTCGCGCGATGCGCAAAAACAATCATGTCAATTTATGATTTGACGTAATTGGATTAGGTGCAAATTACTTTAAACATTTGAACTTTCAGATAAAATATTAAATAATTATTAGAAATTAATTAAGAAGCGGGACATACAATAATTTGTCAAATCTCATAATGGATAATCTATTTTCTTTTTCGACGTCTATAATAATCCAACTCTTAGATTTTAGTACTTGCATTTACTTTCGTTTCGCACCCAATATTAAAGAATACTAAACATGTTACATCCAGAGACAAATGCATGTGGAACTAAGTGGTGTCACACGACACCACTTTATCGAAATGTTTTACGAATATATATAGTAATATTGTGCGGTTATAATAACATAAAAAAAATTACGCTACTTGACATATATTATTTCTTGGCGCGTTGGTAACTTCCTAAGTTTCTTTCTACGAGGTCAGAGGTACCACAACTAAATCATATTTTTTTCACATATTTGAAAGAGCTTCTATTGTTAAAAATTACGGCAAGGTAGAATTAAACTCACAATCTCTTCTTATTAAACATAAAATAAAATTGAGACTCTATAAAACCAATGGATTAAGGCTATTTCTTCTTGAGTAATATGAAAATTAATATTATTTATTCTTTTCTTCTATAAATATTGATACCACTTGCGAAAAATCCTGCGTACGCCCCTGATTACATCGTAATCTATTTTGTTTGAGCACATTATCATGTTGATTTAAATAAAATTCTTACTACCACTTTATTTTCCATCTCAAGTTCAAATAAGCTAACAATTTGTTTTGATTGGTTATTATGTATCGTTTCATAATGTATCGCATTGTAAAATATGTAAAGTATCATTTTATGTATAAAATATTTGGATAGATTGTATTATTTGTTGTTGTTTCATGATATCATGAGTCAGTACTATGAAGAATGAACTTGCAATTTTACATAAAGGTAGAATTATTATATAAAAAAGGTAGGGTAAAGGATAAAATATGATTATTTAATAATAAGTAAGGGCAAATTGGGAGTAAAAATATAAGGTAACGATGCGACCACACCAAATCAGTCGATTCATAAAGTGGTACTATTCGTCGTAACGACGAGTTAAAGATAGAATACAATAAAATTTAAATAACAATCAAAACAAACATTATATTTAAGGTAATAGTACAATACAATAAGTAACAACCATCCAAACAATTTGTAAGTGTTATCCTTATACATTATTACATAGATTTTATTTTATTTTATTTTCTCCTTTTGTTCTTTGCTTATAGTTGTTGCATTACTTGTAATTTAATGAGTAATGTTATACTGTCATGTGATCTTTTATTAACTTACAATTAACTAATATCTTACTTATTGCCTTTTTAATAATTCTCGATAAATATAAATTTTTTACCTCTTACATATCTCACCAACAAATGCCAATAACAAAAGGGAGGTAATTATGGGACTCTATTTTTGTCACATGGGGAAATTTGTGTGGCATAAAATCTTGCGGGGACCAAGAGAGACCTTGAAAAAGCCAAAGATATTTTTATTTATCATTAATAGTATTAATATCAGCACGATACGCAAAAATAAACTATGTAAAATTATGATTTAAGCTAATTGGATAAGGTGCAAATTACCTTAACATTTAAACTTTTTAGATAATCACTAGATATTAAATAAGAACAGGACATACAATTATTTTACAAATTTCTTAGCGGATAACTTATTTTCTTTTCTATATTTGTAACAATCTATCCCTTAGAAATTAGTACTAATATTTACTTTGGTTCCGCGCTCAATATTTAAGAATACTAAACGAGTCACGTCCTTGAGCACATTATCACGTTGATTTAAACAAAATCCTTATTATCACTTTATTTTTCATTTTAAGTTCAAATAAGGTAAGTCTTATCCTTTCATATGTTTACACAAAAAAAAAATTTCTTTTTTTTTTCTTTTTTTTTCTTTGCTTATAGTTATTGCATTACTTGTAATTTAATGAGTATTGTTATATTGTCATGTGATCTTTTATTAGCTTACAATTGACTATATATCTTACTTATTTCCTTTTTAATAATCCTCAATAAATAAAAATTTTTTTACCTCTTGTATATCTCACAGACAAATACCAATAACCAATTTAGGGAGATAATTAGGGGAATGTATTTTTGTCACGTGGGGAAATTTGGGTGGCATAAAATCTTGTGGGGACATAGAGAGACTTTGAGGCAGCAAAATGTATTTTTATTTACCATTATTAGATCATATCGTAGTACCAAGTTGCAATACTAGGCAAGATGGGATACGAGGAATAAAAGATGTGATGAGGTTTTAACACAGAAAAAGATAAAAACCGTTGATACTTAACGCCTAATGTTTCAGGAGAATTTCGTTGATAATTTTATCTATGTTCACATAAGACGATCCTGTTGCTTTTTGAGCAGCTTCTTCAGCCAATGTCTTCCATTCCAATGACTTTTTCTTCATCTCTTTGCCTTTCTCTCCGGCCATCAACTCTCTCACAAGACTTTCAACTTCGGAGTCCGAAATCCAATTGTGACTAAATTAGACAAAGAAAACGAAAATAAGTTCAAAAAAAAAAAAAAGAGTACTGAAATAAATATAACGCTACACTATGTGACGCTATACATTAACGGTAACTGTGTCGTTAATGTATAGCGCCACATAGTGTGACGTTATATACTTTTTTTTCTGACAGACGAGTATAATATCACTATACCCGGCGCTATACACTAAAAGCAATACAAGGCTGCCCGGCCCACTGGTTGAAAGGTAGATATGAAGTGAGTTTTGTCCTTGAGGTACAAGGTTCTCAAACCCCTACACCAACATTTTTATGTTTTCTATTTCTTTTTCATTTTTTGTTTCTTTTCATTATTTGGTTTAAGTATTATATATAAATACTTTAATAGAGAAGCCATTTATTATTTCTTTAAAAAATAACCAATACTTTTAATAGTTGTTATTTTGTGTAATACGTAAAACAAAATTATTTTTTTTCTTTTATTTTCAAATTAGAATTATAAGTTTTATTTTCAAATGAAGGAAAATAATTAATGGCAACTCATCAATACATTTAGCTTCTAATATTTCTTTCTTATTGCTTCAAGTTCGTATTTTAATTACCAATTTAACTTTAATTATACTATATTATAGAACGATTTTGCTCTATTTTTAGTAATTAAAAATTAATACAAGATTCAAAAGCTAAACTATTTAAAAAGAATCTGATTATGTAGTTATTAATCAGTACAAGATTTAGAAATTAAAATATCTCAAAAGTATTTGCTATTTTATCTGTAGTAGAAGTTGATTTAAATATTCGGACAATAAAAATATGAGTAATTTATAGTTATATATTGTAAAAGTTGGTAACTTAACTATTCAACATAGAAGTACCTGAAAGGTGTTTGGTCACACCTCAAAATTTAAAACTTTGATTTTGTAAAATTTGTAATCTTAAATATACCGTAATATTCTGAGGCTATAAAATAAATTAATTATTTGAAGAGTAACTTAAGAAATTTAAGGTTACATTAATTTTTAAATATGAAGATATCAATCCGTTTTGCAACAGACTAAAAAAATCTCATAAAAATAAATTGCAATTATCATGAAAAAAAATAACGAAGAGTTTCAATTGGTTTTTATGGGTCCTTCACGAAACTTCATGTTTTTTCTTAGCTAAGCTATTTATAAATGTGAAAGAACGAAGATGGAAAGTTGAACAAATAATAAATAAATATTTTAACTATTTTAACTAATTTGAAAATAAAACTTTTAATTCTAATTTGAAAATAAAAGAAAAAAATAATTGTGTTTTACGTATAACACAAAATAACAACTATTAAAAGTATTGGTTATTTTTTAAAGAAATAAAAAATGGCGTCTCTATTAAAGTATTTATATCTAAACACTTAAACCAAATAATGAAAAGAAACAAAAAATGAAAAAGAAATAGGAAAATATAAAAATATTGTTGTAAGAGTTTGAACCTTGTAGTACCTCAAGGACAAAATCCACTTCACATCTACCTTTCAACTAGTGGGCCAGGTAGCCTTGTACTGCTTTTAGTGTATAGCGTCAGGTATAGTAGCGTTATACCCGTCTGTCAGAAATAAAGTATATAACGCCACACTATGTGGCACTATTCATTAACGGCGCAGTTACCGTTAATGTATAGCGCCACACTATACATATTTTGGTAATCTTTTTTTTTTTTTAACTTATTTTTGTTTTTTTATCCAATTTAACCACAATTGGATTCCGGACTCTTCAACTTCATCCCTCTTCACATTACTATCGATCTCCATTGCGATTCCCAATTTGGTGCAACAAAACCAACAGTTCGTCGGCTGTTCTGCAAAGAACGGCCAGCAAATCATTGGCACCGCACTGCTTATACTTTCAAGAGTCGAATTCCATTCACTGTGAGTCAAGAATTCTCGAATTGCAGGGTGGCTAAGGACTTGTTCTTGTGGACACCAACTTGCTAACATCCCTCTTTCTTTAGTTTCTTCCACAAATTCGGATGGAAGAATTGCTTGTTCTCCTGATACAATATCAGGCCGTATAATCCGCAAAAAATCCATTTGGCTATTGGCGAGTCCATAAGCGAATTCGATAAGTTGGTTCTTTGTCATAACAACAATGCTTCCAAAACTAACATAAACAACAGAATTTGGTTCCTCGGAATCTAGCCATTCTACACACTATTGATCTTCTTTCCAAAGATTTAATTCTAACTCCTCCAAATTTTTGTCGTCAACATGTTTCAAAAGCAAATGCAGTGGTCCAATGGCATACACCGGGGGAAGAAGTGTTTGAACTGATTCAAGAACTTCTTTTTCTAATGGCTGAAAATGAATTGACAACAATAGCAGAAGCATTTTTGGATCTCTCTGTTTCTTGGATTAGAAATTTAATCATGTAATCATCTGGATTTGCAGTTCTAATAAAACCTGGAAGATCCCTCAAACGTATGTTCTTCATTCCTGGTATCCAATCCAAAGTCTTCTCCAAGTACCCATTTGTCAAATAACTTTCATCTACAAGAAAAAAGAATTTGATCAGACGGATACTTCAAAAAACAATAATGTAATTGAAACTGACCATTTTATAACATGCAAACCTTTAAGGGGAGTGTATTCTTTTTCAACAAGATTGCAGTAATGCATGTAACCTAATAAACCACAAGCACTTAGGGTCCAAAAGAAAACTAGAGGGATGCCCAAATCTTGAGCAGCGGCTAGAGTGAAGCTCATAACACCATCGGAAATGATACACGAAACGGGTGACACGTCGGATGAAGAAGTATGATTGAGCTTGGCAAGTAACTCTTTGAAAGGAACTAAACCAGTAGTGGTAAGGGGTTTAGATAGGGAAACAATATCTTGGGTTGAATCAGCATCAGACGGTGGCAGGCCGTCGGGGATGGTCTCGAAACGAAAGGAAGGCAACCCTTTGAGGGAATCAGGGCCTCGAGACTTAAGGAGACGCCTATGGTTGTATTCAGTGTTGACAAAATTTATATGAAAGCCTCTGAAATGGAGGATTTTGGCTAACTTTAGCATAGGATTGATGTGACCTTGGGCAGGAGCTGGTACGCAAATTGCATGAGGCATGTCAAGTTGAGCATAGTTGGAAGCCATTCTTTCGATTCTCTCAAACTGGAAACCAAGATATGTATGGTTTTGTGAAGTGGAAGAGTGTGTTGATACACTTATAGATGAGAAAGAGTAATAAATGCAGCATGCAAGAATTCAAAAGCCAATAAACTCAAGCAAGAAAGATGGGACATGGAAAATTACTCAAAATTGAATTGAAATTACTCAAATGCGAGTCGAGTCAAGTACTTTAGAGTTCAAATTTGTCAAGGCCCAGAATTCCTATCGTCGGGATCGTGATGACGCCTAACATTTCACTTGCTAGGCAAACCAACATTAGAGAATCATTAAGACAATTCCTTTACATTCCAGTAATTAACATAAGCTACAACGAGTTAAAATGAGTGCGGAGTAATATATAACAGCTTCAATATATATATAACTACCAATAATCTAGAGTCACAATTCACGAACTTCTAAGATTTTACTACAAGTAAATGTCTGAAAGAAATACAACTGTTTCTGAAATGAAAGAAACAGTAAAGTATGATGTATAGAAGGGGACGCCAGGGTCTGTGGACGCCGGGAGATATACCTTGGGTCTCCTCTCCGATGAATCCTGCAGCCAACCTCACGATCAGCTCGGATCAACACCAAAATCTGCACAAGAAGTGCAGAGTGTAGTGTATCAGTACAACTGACCCCATGTACTGGTAAGTGTCAAGTCTAACTTCGACGAAGTAGTGATGAGGCTACGCCGGGTCACTCACACTACGACATGTACACAATATATATGATAAAAGTAGGAAAGGAAGGCAGAATAGAATAAAGCAGTAACTTGTAAGAAATAACTACAGTTCTTAGAAGTAAGTCAACATCGTTCAGATATTACCAATCCTTAAGTGCAAATAAGAATACCGTAAAGCTAACACAGTTCAGGGAAAGCATAAACACATAGGTTGTTGCGGTGCGTAACCCGATCCCACCGTACATATCATATTCCTCCCTTATTTCCTCATAATATCATACAAAATAGAATATAAATAAAAGTGTTGTGGCGTGCAACCCGATCTCACCATATTACAATAAGCACAACCACACTTCACCCTTATGACACCTGTTGCGACGTGCAACCCGTTCCCACAGTACAGTCTCAATTCACCCTTATTCCACCTCAATATACAACTGTTATTCCTCATGTTGCAGCGTGCAACCCGGTCCCACCACATCAATATAAACTACTCCGTATGTACAAAAATTTCACAATTTACTACAGATACCCTTCACAATACTTAAACTCCAAACCGAAACAAATAGGAGACCTATAAATCATGAAAGTTCACATAAGTAATACTACACAACGAGACCAAATTTAGAATCTACAATAGAAAGGTATCGATAAACTAGCTTAAGCAAATAACAGGAGCTAATGAAACTAGGAAAGAATTAATATCATTAACAGAGGGAAATGATGTATGACAAGTAGCAATTAGGCATGGGAATATAAGCAGAGCATGTAACAGTTAAGACAGGGAAAGAGACAATATTAGAAAAACGGGAAAGAAACAGGCAAAACAAATAATTTGGCGGCGCATAAGTACTCATCACCTCACATATACGCCGGTCACATGAATGTCATATAGCAAATAGGTCGAGGGTTCTTAATTCCCTCAAGTTAAGGTTAGACACAATACTTACCTCGTTCCATATGCCACTCAATGCTCAATTACAGCTTTTCCTCTATAATCCACCTCCAAACCACTCGTATCTATCCAGAAACGACTTAATAATATCAAATATTGCTAAAGAAATTAATTACAATACATAAATTTAGATTCCCCAAGCTTTCCCCCAAAAAGTAAAATTGACCCCAGGCCCACTTGGTCAAAACCCGAGGTTCGAACCAAAATTCGTTCACCCATTCACCCCCGAGCCCGATTATGTAATTTGTTTCAAAATCCGACCTCATTCGAGGTCTAAATTCCAATTATGCAAAAGTCCCTAATTCTACCCAAACCCCTACTTTCCACCATAAAATCCTAGATTTTAGGTTGAAAACTCATGAAATATAACTAACAAATTGTGGAAGAAAATCTTATGGAAGAATCGCCTTAGGTCTTTTAGTTTTGAAATTTTTTAAAGAATGGCAAAATCCTGTTTTAGGTTATGTTTTGAATAACTGGGCGACAGTGTTCACTGCGTTCGCATGAACACTGTCGCGTTCGCGAAGATCTGCACCTTAATTACTTACGCGATCACGGGAGACACAACGTGTTCGCGAAGTTATACCCACCTCACCTTCGCGTTCGTGAGATAGAGCTCGCGTTTGCATAGAGTCCCCCAGGTCCCCTGCCCAGCCTAGCTAAAGCTACGTGTTCGCGTATGACGGGTCGCGTTCGCGTAGGGCGAACCCATCCTCCCCCCCCCATGCTCCGCGTTCACGACCATGGTCTCGCGTTCGCGTAGTGTAAAATCCTCCCCAACCCAGATCCCATTAGCGATCGCGAGAATGGCTAGGTGATCGCAAAGCACAACACACCAGAACACTAGATGCAACAAAACACCATAGTTTTTCTTTGTCCAATTCACTCGTAGCCTATCCGAAACTCACCCGAGCCCTCGGGGCTCCAAACCAAACATGCACACAAGTCCTAAAACATCATACAAACTCGCTCGCACGATCAAAACACCAAAATAATGCCTAGAATAACAAATCGGACACCAAATCAAATGAAATTTTCAAGAAAGTTTTAATACTATATTTTCACAACCGAACGTCTGAATCACGTCAAATCAACTCCGTTTCTCACCAAATTTGACAGATAAGTCATAAATATTATAGTGGACCTGTACCGGGCTCCGTAACTAAAATACGGACCCAATATCAACAATTCCAAACAACAGTCGATTCTTAAAAATCATAAATCTTTCAAACTTTCAATTTTTAATAAAAATCAATACTCGAGCTAGGGACCTCTGAATTCGATTCTGGGCATACGCTCAGGTCCCAAATTACGATACAAATCCATCGGATGTCACGACCCAATTTGCCTCCGTTGGGTATCGTGATGGCACCTAGTCTTAGGGACTAGGTAAGCCTAGCAGTTACTGAATAACAACAATAAATAAAGGAAAACTATCAGTCTTGATATAGAATCTCAACAGAATATACAAAATTTCCTAAAACCGGCAGTACAAGTCATAAGCTCTACGACTCTTCTACAACTTCTAAGTACAACTGTTTGGAAATAAATAAAACAGTGTATGAAAAATAAATACAAAGAAAGTGACTCCGAAACCTGTGAACACAGCAACAGGTTACCTTGAGTCTCCTCGGCAATCATCCACACAGCTACTAGAAAATATACCTAGATCTGCACCGATCGGGACCGTCAAAACCCAGATCCGGGTATGTTTGTTCAAAACGTTGACCGGAGTCAACTTAAATGAATTTTTAAGGCAAAATTCTTATTTTTATCAGTTTTTAACATATAAGCCTTCTGGAAGAACACCCGAAGAGTACATGCAAATCAAGGAAGGATAAAATGAGGTTTTTGAGACCTCGAAACATAGAATTAGGTTTTAAAATAGAAGATGACCTATTGGGTCATCACATTCTCCACCTCTAAAACAACCATTCGTCCTCGAACGGACATAGAAAAGTACTTGGGCTGGTGAAAAGGTGTGGATATCTACTCCACATATCTGACTCGGACTCCCAAGTATCTACCTCGACGGGCTGACCTCTCTACTGCACTCGAACTGAAGGATAACTCTTAGACCTTAGCTGTCGAACCTGCCGAGCTAGAATAGCCACATGCTCCTCCTCGTAAGTCAAATCCATGTCCAACTGGATAGAGCTGAAATCTAACACATAGGACGGATCACCGTGATACTTTCGGAACATGGACACATGGAACACCAGATGAACTGTTGATAACCCCGGTGGCAAAGCAAGTCGCTAAGCCACATCTCCCACTCTCTCTAGAATCTCAAAAGGCCCGATATACCTAGGGCTCAACTTGCCCTTCTTTTCAAACCTCATGAAACCCTTCTTGGGTGATACCCGGAGTAACACCCTCTCCACGACCATGAATGCAACATCATGAACTCTATGGTCGACATAACTCTTCTGCCTAGACTGAGCTGTGTGAAGTTGGTCCTAAATAATCTTGACCTTATCCAAGTCATCCTGTACTAGATCTGTACCCAATAATCGGGCCTCTCCTGGCACGAACCACCCAACTGGAGACCGGCACCGCTTACTGTATAATGCCTTATGGGGAGCTATCTGAATGCTCGACTGGCAGCTGTTATTTTAGGCAAACTCTGCAAGGGAAAAAACTGATCCCACGATCCTCCGAAGTCTATAACACATGTGGGGAGCATATCTTCCAAGACTTGAATAGTGCGCTCGGACTGTCCATCTGTCAGAGGATGAAACAATGTGCTCAACTAAACCCGCGTGCGCAACTTACATTGTACTGCCCTCTAGAAGTGCGAGGTGAATTGCGTACCTCTATAAAAAATGATAGACACGGGAACACCGTGAAGACGGATGATCTGCAGATGTAAATCTCTGCCAACCGCTCTAAAGAATAGGTAACTTCCATAGGAATGAAATGCACTGACTTAGTCAGCCTATCCACAATGACCCAAACTGCATCGAACATCCTCTGAGTCCAACAACAAAATCAATAGTGATATGCTCCCACTTCCACTCAGGAATCTCTATCTGCTGAAGCAAACCACCAGGTCTCTGATGCTCATACTTCACTTGATGAAAATTCAGGCACCGAGCTACATAAGCAACTATATCCTTTTTCATCCTCCTCTACCAATAATGCTGCCACAAAATCCTGATACATCATGGTGGTGCCCGGATGAATAGAATACCGAGGAAATTAGGCTTTCTCAAGAATCAACGCACGAAGTCCATCCACATTAGGTACACAAACATGACCCTAAATCCTCAGTACTCTGTCATCTCCAACAGTAACCTGGTTGGTGCCATCGTGTCGTACTGTGTCCCTAAGGATCAATAAATGAGGGTCATCATATTGCTGATCTCTGATACGCTCAAACAAAAAAGATCGAGCTATTGTACAAGCTAGAACACGGAAAGGCTCTGAATCCAACCTCACAAAACTGGTTGGCCAAAGTCAGAACATCTAATACAAGCAACCTCTCACCAACTGGAATAAATGCAAGGCTGCCCATACTCGATGTGTTTCGAATCAATGCATCGGCCACTATATTGGCCTTCCGGGGATGATACAATATGGTGATGTCATATTCTTTCAATAGCTCCAACCACATTCTTTGTCTCAAATTGAGATCCTTTTTCTTGAACAAATACTGAAGGCTCCGATGATCAGTGAAAACCTCATACGACACAGCATAAACATTGTGCCTCCAAATCTTCAGTGCATGAACAATGGCTGCCAACTCTAAGTCATGGACATGATAATTCTTCTCATAAACCTTCAGCTTCCATGATGAATATGCAATTACCCTGTCCTCCTGAATCAATACTGCACCGAGCCCAACACGGGACGCATCACAATATACCATATAAGATGTCGAACCTGCGAGCAACACAAACATCGGTGCCGTAGTCAAAGTAGTATTGAGCTTCTGAAAGCTCGCCTCACACTCGTCTGACCATTTGAACGGGGAACCCGTTTGGGTCAAACTAGTCAACGGGGATGCTATAGATGAGAACCCCTCCACAAATCGATGGTAATAGCTCGCCAAAGCCAGGACACTCCTGATCTCCGTAGCTGAAATGGGTCTACGCCTGTTCTGAACTTCCTCAATCTTCTTAGGATCTACCTGAATTCCCTCTGCTAATACAACATGCCCCAACAAAGAAACTAAATCCAACCAAAACTCGCACTTTGAAAATTTAGCATACAACTGGCTGGCTCTCAGAGTCTAAAGCACAATCTTGGGATGCTGCTGTAACGACCCGGTTGGTCGTTCCGTTAGATTTAGCCTTGTTTCCCTATTTTTGCTTTATCGTGTGTTGCTTAGCGTAATTATGTCGTGTTGAGTCGGTTGGTTCGGGTTCAGAGTGGCCGTGGTGAGAATTGAGACACTTAGTCTCTTAAGTTAGCCTTATAGTTAGAAAAGTCGACCGGAAGTTGACTATGAGGTAAACGACCTCAGAATGTGGATTTTATGGCTCGGATAGCTTCGTTAGGTGATTTGGGACTTAGAAGTGTGTTCGCAATGTTGTGTCGATGTCCGGAGTCGCATTAGGGTTGAATTAGCAAAATTGATATTTTGGCAAATTCCGGTCGGCAGTGGAAATTAGCTATCGAGGTCGGAATGGAATTCCGAAAGTTGGAACAGGTTCGTACCGTCATTTTGGATGTGTGTGAAAATTTTCAGGTCATTCGGACGAGTTTTGGGTAGTTTCAGCATCGTTGGTGATTTTCGGGAGTTTGAAGATACTTAGGCTTGAATCATGGGCTGGTTTGGTGTTTCGATGTTATTTTGGGTTTTCCGAGGGTTCGGCTAAGTCCGGGTGATCATTTATGGATTTTTGTTACTTTTGATTGAGGTCCTGATGGCCTCGGGATTAGTTCAGATGGTTATCGGCATGATTTTTGGTAATGTGGAACTGCTGGTGCAAGGCTTTCTGGTTTTCCGCACCCGCGGAAGAGGGAGTCGTAGGTGCGAGGTCACTGGTGCGGTCTAGGAGCTGCAGATGCGGAGTTTGAGGGGCTAAGCTATTCCTACAGATGCGGAACCTTGGGTCGCAGGTGCGGGCTTATGGACCGCAGGTACGAGGTTGGAATTTTAGAGGAATTCCGCAGAAGCGCACCTGGGACTGCATGTGCGGGTCCGCAGGTGCGGTTTCACTAGACAGAGAGTATAAATACCTACCTTCGTGAAATTTAGTTATTTCATCAAAGTGTTCATGCGGATTTGAGCGAGAGAGAATTTTGAAGAGGGAAATCAAAGGAACTTCGTGGAGGTAATATTTTTGGACCCAAACCTCATTTCTATGGTGTTATTTGACTGATTAGGGGTGAAATTTATGGAAAATTAGTGACTAATTTGGGGTTTAGAGCTTGGGAATTTGAGACTTTAAATTGAGGAATTGAGGAGCCATTTGTGGTTGGATTTGGATGTATTTTATATGGGTAGACTCGTGGAAGGATAAGGATTCTAGTTTTGTGATTTTTATCAAACTCCGAGACATGGTCCTGGGGGTCGGGTTCGGCCAATTTCGGGATTTATGCTTAATTTTGATAATTTTCGGATGGGTTCCATCTCCCTAGATATATTGATAATATTAATATGGTTTTGGTTAGATTTGGAGCAATCGGAAGCCGCTTCGAGGGGAAAGAGCATTTCGGAGTAATTTTCGGGCCGGTTTGAGGTAAGTAATGACTGTAAAACTTGTCCTGAGGGTATGAAACCCCAGACTTCACATCTTTATTGAGTGGATCACATACTAGATGACAAGTGTGTGGCGCGCACGGTTGGGGGATTGTGACTTGGTCCATCCCGTGGAAACTATTAAGTTGCTTATTTGATTCAACTTCATATGATATTCATGTTTAAGACTATTATTATATCTTGGGTTATGCGCCACGTTTGGGGCCTTGTGCAGACCTGTTTGGACCCTTTGGGTGCTGTTTACTGCGATTCCTCATTGTGTTGAATTATGATTTACACTCAGTCATTTCATGTTTAACTGATTTCGAAACTCAGTCTCATTTACACTATTTTTGTGATATAAATGATATTTTGGGGCGAGTACCCCGTTTATTTGATAGCCCGAGTGGCTATTGACAAATTTCTGACTGAGTGAGGCCGAGTGCCTATGTTGAGAGGATATTATGGGATCGGGCTACATGCCGTAGCATGGTGCACTGTTTATGATATGTGAGAGGCCGAGAGCCTGAGTGATTATGCCACGAGATGGCTTGATATTAGCGCTTGGGTTGTAGGAGCCCCTCCGGAGTGCGTACACCCCCAGTGAGCGTAGGTACCTACTGAGTGCGAGTACCGAGTGACGGGTGATTTAGGAGGCATGATTGATTGTGAGGTAGACAAAGGGGCTGAGGATGAGTGGCTGTGAGACATGTTGAGTGGCTGATGCTCAGTGATGATACGCCCGAGGACAATTTATGATACATGTTTCCATCTGGAAGACTATTGTGAACTCCGTCGATTTTATATACAGGATCGTTTTGATTTCTATGAAATTTGTAAACAGGCATGTTTTCAAATGATATTTTATTGAGATTGACTTGTAAATGTTATAACAGATTGTATCTGTGTTTTCTTAAAGAAGGCGTTCATTTTCTGTGTATTTATGACTGCTTTTACGTGTTTCGTTGCCTTAGACATTATTTACTTTCATTACTACTGAGTTGGCGTACTCACATTACTCCCTACAACTTTTGTGCAGATTCTGGTGTTGGGTCTGAGCGCTAGCTGTTTTCACATTCTTTTCGAGCTTTGTTCGGGATTTGGAGGTAACTGTTGGCGTTCGCAGCATGCCCTCTTTCCCTTCTTATCCTGTTATTTGATATCATTTCCTAGAACTGGTTGTAGTAAAGCAATATTAGTATGTTGTATTGTTTGTGGATGCTCATGACGGTTGACTTCTGGTTTTGGGGTAAGGTATAAGCTATTTCATTCGTTTTGCTGTTTTAAACTGTTAATCGGAAGAATTTTATGGAATATAAAAAATTTTGAATTTAAGGGAAAGCCTTATGTTATTTTGCAGTAGATTGGCTAGCCTAGTATCATGATAGGCGCCATCACGATCTTCTTAGGATTTTGGGGGTGTGAAAAGTTGGTATCAGAGCCTAGGTTACATAGGACTCACCGGTCATGAGCAGGTTCAGTAGAGTCTTACGGATCGGTACGGAGATGTCTGTACTTATCTTCGAGAGGCTACAGAACCGTTAGGAAAAATCTCACATTCTTGAATTCTGTCGTGCGAATCTGTTGATTCCTGAAACTAAACTTCTCTTGTTTTCATTCTCTAACAGATAGCGAGGACTCGCGCTACCAATCAGGGTGACCAGACACCAGCTAGACCAGCGAGAGGTCGAGGTTGTGGCAGAGGGAGGGGTGCAGCTCGTGCAGCAGCCGGGGCTGTACCCGGGCATCCACCTACTGTTCAGGATCAGGTCCCCACCGTAGATGTTCCAGCGGGGCCCGCGCAGGCATCGGCAATTCCTATTGTGATTCTAGGACTTCAGGAGACTCCGGCTCAGATTTTGACTGTGTGCACCAGTCTTGCACCGGAAATCATTGTTTCTTCTACTGCTGCTACTTCTCAAGCCAGAGGAGGCACTCAGACTCCAACTGCCCATACACTTGAGCAAGTTATTCAGGGGCTTCAGACCCCGGAGGCAGTTCCAGCCCAGCCGCTTGCCCCAGCTGAAGATTTTGTGATTCCAGTCATACAAGACGATGAGCAGTGCAGGTTGGAGAGATTTCGTAGACTTCAGCCTCCGACATTCAGTGGTGCTGAGGGTGAGGATGCCGAGGGTTTCTTGGAAAAGTGCTAGAGGATGCTTTGTACTGTAGGGATACTGGAGACTAAAGGAGTCTCGTTTACTACCTTCTAGTCCTCAGAGGTTGCTTTTACTTGGTGGGAGTCTTATGAGAGGCGTAGGCCTGTTGGTGCAGCACCCCTTACTTGACAACAGTTCTCCACTCTCTTCTTAGAGA
This sequence comes from Nicotiana paniculata, assembly GCA_005239505.1. NCBI lineage: Eukaryota > Viridiplantae > Streptophyta > Magnoliopsida > Solanales > Solanaceae > Nicotiana > Nicotiana paniculata. Next base: position 13,750 of record ML341281.1, on the reverse strand, counting down.
AGTATGTTCCCCAGTCTCACAGAGAGGAGCTGCGTAGGCAGTCTGAGCAGCTGCGCCAGGGTGAGTTGACAGTGACGTAGTATGAGATAAGGTTTTCTGAGCTAGCCCATCATGCCACAAAGTTGGTTCCTACTGAGAAAGAGAGGATTACAAGGTTCCTGGATGGCCTCACTTATCAGCTCCGTATTCTGATGACCAGAAAGAGAGTTTTAGGTGCTACTTTTGAGCAGGTTTTTGATATTTCTTGAGATATTGAGTCTATTCGCCGCCAGGAGCGAGAGGATAGGGAGGCCAAGAGGCCTCGTGGATCTGGTAGTTTCAGCGGTGCCCTTTCCAGAGGACAATTTCAGCATGGTAAAGGCCATTCATTCAGTCCTCCTCAGCCAGTCTGCCCAGCCTATAGTGGTGCATCTTCGGGGCATGGTCCCCCCAGTTCTCATTCAGGTCGTTCTTCATTCAGTGCCCTTCCATCCCAGAGTGCATCTCGAGCACCATCAGTTCTGTGTTCCTCTATGTATTGTTCTTCTAGGGGCTATTCCGATGCCAGGGGTTTCTTTCAGTCCCCGTCTCCAGCTCGATGGAGTTGTTTTGAGTGTGGACATTTTGGGCATGTATGGAGGCAGTGCCCTCGTCGCCTTGGTGAGTCTTCTCAGCATAGGGGTCAACCCTCGACTTCGGCCCCAGTTACTTCACCACCCGCCCAGGCAGCTAGGAGTGGGGGCCAGATAGCTAGAGGTCGCCCTAGAGGGGAGGTCAGGCAGGTGGAGGTCAGGCTCGTATCTATGCACTCCCAGCAAGGTCAGATGCTATGGCCTCCGATGTAGTGATCACAGGTATTGTCTCAGTCTGTCACCGAGATGCTTTAGCCTTATTTTATCCTGGTTCTACGTATTCCTATGTTTCATCATATTTTTCCCATTTTCTAGATATGCCCCGTGAGTCTCTAGTTACATCTGTTCATGTGTCAACTCCGGTGGGCGATAGTATTGTCGTGGACCATGTGCATCGGTCATGTGTGATATTTATTGGGGGTTTGGAGAGACGAGTGAACCTGTTGTTGTTTAGCATGGTTGATTTTGATGTGATATCAGGCATGGATTGGTTATCTCCGTGTCATGTTGTTCTTGATTTTCACGCAAAGACCGTGACCTTAGCTATGCCAGGATTTCTGAGGGTTGAGTGGAGAGGTTCTATTGAGTATGTGCCTAGTAGGGTGATTTCCTATCTGAATGCCCAGAGTATGGTAGAGAATGGGTGTTTATCGTATTTGGATTTTGTGAGCGATGTCAGTGTTGAGATTCGCACTATTGATTCTGTTCTTGTGGTCTGTGACATTCCGGACGTGTTTCCTGCAGACCTACCACCTGACAGGGATATTGATTTTTGTATTGATATGGTGCCAGGCACTCAACTTATTTCTATTCCACCTTATCGTATGGCACCAGCGAAGTTGAAGGAATTGAAAGAGCAGCTTTAGGAACTCCTAGATAAGGGGTTCATTCGGCCTAGTGTGTCACCTTGGGGTGCACCCGTGTTGTTTGTGAAGAAGAAGGATGGTTCCATGAGAATGTTTATTGACTACAGGCAGTTGAACAAGGTTACAATCAAGAATAAGTATCCTTTGCCTCGTATTGGTGATTTTTTTGACCAGCTTCAGGGAGCCAGGGTGTTATCTAAGATTGACTTGAGATCCGGGTATCATCAGCTGAAGATTCGAGATTATGGTATTCCCAAGACAACTTTCAGGACTCGTTATGGTCACTATGAGTTTATGGTGATGTCTTTTGGGCTGACCAATGCCCCAGCGGCGTTCATGCATTTGATGAACAATGTTTTTCAGCCGTATTTGGGTTCCTTTGTTATTGTGTTCATTGATGACATCCTGGTGTATTCACGTAGCCAGGAGGAGCACGCTCAACATTTGAGAGTTATGTTGCAGAGATTGAGAGAGGAGAAGCTTTATGAAAATTTTTCCAAGTGTGAGTTTTGTATTGGCTCAGTAGCTTTCTTGGGGAACGTGGTGTCCAGCGAGGGTATTCAGGTTTATCCGAAGAAGATAGAGGCAGTGCAGAGTTGGAACAGACCGTCCTCAGCTACAGAGATTAGGAGCTTCCTTGGTTTGGCGGGGTATTACCGTCGCTTTGTGGAGGGATTTTCTTCTATTGCTTCGCCTTTGACCAAATTGACCCAGAAGGGTGCTCCGTTCAGGTGGTCGGACGAGTGTGAGGAGAGCTTTCAGAAGCTCAAGGCTGTATTGACCTCAGCTCTAGTGTTAGTATTTCCATCAGCTTCAGGTTCTTATATCGTATATTGTGATGCCTCGGGGATAGGCATTGGTTGTGTTTTGATGCAGAAGGGTAGGGTGATTGCTTACGCCTCGCACCAGTTAAATACCCATGAGAAGAATTACCCAGTGCATGATCTCGAGCTAGCAGCCGTTGTTCACGCCTTGAAGATTTGGAGTCATTATTTGTATGGGGTGCATTGTGAGTTTTTCACTAATCACCGTAGTCTGCAACATCTGTTTAAGAAAAAGGATCTGAATTTGCATCAGAGGAGATGATTGGAACTTCTCAAGGACTATGATATCACTATCCTTTACCATCCGGGGAAGGCCACTGTTGTGACCGATGCCTTGAGTCACAGAGCAGAGAGTTTGGGGAGTCTAGCATATCTTCCAGCAGCAGAGAGGCCTTTAGTACTTGATGTTCAGGCTTTAGCGGGTCAGTTGGTGAGATTGGATCTATCAGAGCTCCGCCGGGTATTGGCTTGTGTAGCCTCCCGGTCTTCTCTTTATGACCGGATCAGAGAGCTAGTATGATGATCCACACTTGCTTGTTCTTCAGGATAGGGTTCGACAAGGTGATGCCACGGATGTAGTTATTGGCGATGATGGGGTTATGCGGATGCATGATCGTATATGCGTGCCTAATATGGATGGGCTTCGATAGTTGATTCTAGCAAAGGCCCATAACTCGCAGTATTCCATCTATCCGGGTGCCGCGAAGATGTATCAGGATCTGAGACAACATTACTGGTGGAGACGGATGAAGAAGGATATTGTTGAGTTTGTAGCTCGGTGTCTCAACTGCCAGCAGGTCAAGTATGAGCACCAGAGGCCAGGTGGGTTGCATTAGAGGTTGGATATTCCGGAGTGGAAGTAGGAGCGGATCACCATGGACTTTGTAGTTCGGCTCCCACGGACTTAGAGGAAGTTCGATGCTATATGGGTTATTATGGATCGGCTGATCAAGTCTGCACACTTCACTCCTATTGGTACTACTTATTCTTTGGAGTGTTAGCTGAGATTTATATCAGGGAGATTGTCCGGTTTCATTGTGTCCCAGTTTCTATCATTTCCGACAGAGGTACCCAGTTCACATCTCAGTTTTGGAGGGTTGTGGAGAGAGAGTTAGGTACTCAGGTCAAGTTGAGCACAACATTTCATCCTCAGACGGACGGACAGTTAGAGTGCATTATTCAGATTCTGAAGGACATGTTGCGAGCGTATGTCATTGATGTTGGGGGTTCATGGGACCAGTTTTTGCTACTCGCGGAGTTTGCATATGATAATAGTTACCAGTCGAGTATCCAGATGGCTCTGTATGAGGATTTATATGGTAAGAGGGGTAGATCTCTGGTTGGTTGGTTTGAGTCGGGTGAGGCTAGGCTATTGGGCACAAACTTGGTACAAGATGCATTGGATAAGGTGAAGTTGATTCAGGAGCGGCTTCGCACGGTGAAATCTAAGCAGAAAAGTTATGAGGACCGGAAGGTCCAGGATGTGTCTTTCATGGTTAGGGAGAAGGTGTTACTGAAGGTTTCACCCATGAAGGGTGTTATGTGGTTCGGGAAGAGGGGCAAGTTGAGTCCCGGGTTCACTGGGCCTTTTGAGGTGCTTCAGAGAGTTGGAGAGGTGGCTTATAGACTTGCTTTGCCACCCAGCTTATCGAGTGTTCATCTGGTGTTTCATGTTTCCATGATTCGGAAGTACGTTGGTGACCCGTCTCATGTTTTGGACTTCAGCACAGTTCAACTTGAGGGGGATATGTCATATGAGGTAGAGCCAATGGCTATTTTGGGTCGTCAGGTCAGAAGGTTGAGGTCTAAGAATATAATTTCAGTGAAAGTGCAGTGGAGAGGGAAGCCGGTGGAGGAGGCCACTTGGGAGACCGAGCGGGATATGCGGAGTAGATATCCTCACTTATTTGAGACTCCAGGTATGTTTCTAGACCATTCGAGGACAAACGTTTGTTGAAGAGAGGGAGAATGAAACGACCTGGTCAGTCGTTCCATAAGATTTAGCCCCATTTTCCCTGTTTCTGCTTTATCATGTGTTGCTTAGCCTAATTATGTCGTGTTGAGTCGGTTGGTTCGGGTTCGGAGTGGCCGTGGTGAGAGTTGAGACACTTAGTCTCTTAAGTTAGCCTTATAGTTAGAAAAGTCGATCGGAAGTTGACGATTGGGTAAACGACCTTGGAATGTGGATTTTATGGCTCAGATATCTTCGTTAGGTGATTTGAGACTTCGAAGTGTGTTCGGAATGTGGTGTCGATGTCCGGAGAAACATTAGGCTTGAATTGGCGAAATTGAGTTTTTGGCGAATTTCGATTGGCAGTGGAAATTAGCTATCGGGGTCCGAAAGTTGGAACAAGTTCGAGCGTCATTTTGGATGTGTGTGCAAATTTTTAGGTCATTCGGACGAGTTTTGGGTAGTTTCGGCATCATTGGTGATTTTCGAGAGTTTGAAGATGTTTAACTTGAATCATAGGTTGGTTTGGTGTTTCGATGTTATTTTGGGTGTTCCGAGGGTTCGACTAAGTCTGGGTGATCATTTATGACTTGTTTGTACTTTTGATTGAGGTCCCCGAGGGCCTCAGGATGCGTTCAGATGGTTATCGGCATGATTTTTGGTAATATGGAACTATTGGTGCAAGGATTTCTGGGTTTCCGCACCCGCGGAAGGGGGAGCCGCAAGTGCGAGGTCGCTGGTGCGGTCTGGGAGCCGCAGATGCGAAGTTTGAGGATCTAAGCTATTTACGCAGATGCGGAACCTTGGGTCGCAGGTGCGGAACCTTGGGTCGCAGGTGCGGGCTTATGGACCGCAGGTGCGAGGTTGGATTTTTAGAGGAATTCCGAAAAAGCGCACCTGGGACCGCATGTGCGGTTTCACTGGACAAAGAGTATAAATACCAACCTTCGCGAAATTTGGTTATTTCATCAAAGTGTTCATGCAGATTTGAGCTTGATAGAGAGTTTTGAAGACGGAAATCAAAGGAACTTCATGGAGGTAAGATTTTTGGACCCAAAACTCATTTCTATGGTGTTATTTGACTGATTAAGGGTGAAATTTATTGAAAATTAGTGACTAAATTGAGGGTTTAGGGGTTGGGAATTTGAGGCTTTAAATTGAGGGGCCAATTTTGTTGGATTTGGGTGTATTTTATATGGGTATACTCGTGGAAGGATAAGGATTCTAGTTTTGTGATTTTTATCAAACTCCGAGACGTGGGCCCGGGGTCGGGTTCGGCCAATTTCGGGATTTGTGCTTAATTTTGATAATTTTTCGGATGAGTTCCATCTACATAGAATATATTTATAATATTAATCTGGTTTTGGTAGATTTGGAGCAATCAGGAGCCGATTCGAGGGGCAAGAGAATTTCGGAGTAATTTTCGGGCCGGTTTGAGGTAAGTAATGACTGTAAATCTTGTCCTAAGGGTATGAAACCCCGAGCTTCACATTTTTATTACTGTTTGGAGTGGCGCACATACTAGATGACGAGTGTGTGCCGCACACGGTTGGAGGATTGTGACTTGGTCCGTCCTATAGCAACTATTAAGTTGCGTATTTCATTCTACTTCATATGATATTCATGTTTTAAGACTATTATTATATGTTGGGCTGTACTCCACGTTTGGGGCCTTGTGCCGACCTGTTTGTATCCCTTGGGGGCTGTTTACTACTATTCCTCATTGTGTTGACTTATGATTTACACTCAGTCATTTCCTGTTTAACTGACTTTGAAACTCAGTCTCATTTACACTACTTTTGTGATATAAAATGATATTTTGGGGCGAGTACCTCGTTTAATTGATAGCCCGAGTGTCTTTTGAGAGATTTATGAGGGAGTGAGGCCGAGTGCGTATGTTTGAGAGGATATTATGGGATCGGGTTGCACGCCGCAACATGTTGCACTATTTATGATATGTGAGAGGCCGAGAGCCTGAGTGATTATGCCACGAGATGGCTTGATGTTAGTGCTTGGGCTGTAGGAGCCCCTGCGGAGTCTGTACACCCCCAGTGAGCGCACTATTTATGATATGTGAGAGGCCGAGAGCCTGAGTGATTATGCCACGAGATGGCTTGATGTTAGTGCTTGGGATGTAGGAGCCCCTGCGGAGTCTGTACACCCCCAGTGAGCGCAGGTACCTACTGAGTTCGAGTGCTGAGTGCCGATTGCCGAGTGACGAGTGATTTGGGAGGCATGAGTGATTGTGAGGTAGCCTGAGGGGCTGAGGCTGGGTAGTTGTGAGACATGCTGAGTAATTGATGCTGAGTGATGATACACTCGAGGGCAATTTATGATACATGTTTCCATCTAGAAGACTATTGTGAACTCCGTCGATTTTATATACTGGATCGTTTTTATTTCTATGGAATTTATGAAAAGGAACATTTTCAAATGATATTTTACTGAGATTGATTTTTAAATGTTATAAGGAATCGTATGTGTTTTCTGAAAGAAGGTGTTCATTTTCTATGTATTTATGACTGCTTTTACGTGTTTCGTTGCCTTAGACATTATTTACTTTTATTACTACTGAGTTGACGTACTCACATTACTCCCTGCACCTTGTGTGCAGATTCAGGTGTTGGGTATGAGCGCTAGCTATTTTTGCATTGTCTTGGAGCTTTGTCCGGGAATTGGAGGTAGCTGTTGGTGTCCGCAGCATGCCCTATTTCCCTTCTTATCCTGTTATTCGATATCATTTCCTAGAACTGGTTGTAGTAAAGAAATAGTAGAACGATGTATTGTTTGTAGATGCTCATGACGGTTGACTCTAGGTTTTGGGGCAGTGTAAAAACTATTTCATTCTTTTTGTTGTTTTAAAATGTTAACCGGAAGAATTTTATGGAATATCGAAATTTTTTTGAATTTAAGGGAAAGTTTTAAGTTATTTCGCGATAGATTAGCTAGCCTAGTATCATGATAGGCTCCATCACAGTCGCCTTAGGATTTTGGGGTCGTGACAGCTGCTCATGCTCCTCTCGACCGCCGGAGTAGATCAAGATATCATGAATAAGCACGATAAAAAAGGAGTCCAAATAAGGCTTGAACACTCGGTTCATCAAGTCCATGAATGTTGCGGGGGCATTTGTCAACCCAAAAGACATCACTAGAAACTCATAATGCCCGCACCGAGTCCGGAAAGCTGTCTTAGGGACATCAGATGCCCTAATCCTCAATTGATGGTAGCCAGGTCTCAAATAAATATTCGAAAACACCTTGGCACCTTGAAGTTGATCAAATAAATCATCAATCCTTAGCAATGGATACTTGTTATTGATGGTAACTTTGTTCAACTGCCGATAATCTATACACATCCTCATCAATCTATCTTTCTTCTTCGCAAACAACAGAGCTGCACCCCAGGGCGAGAAATAGGTCTAATGAAGGCCTTATCAAGCAAATCTAGAAACTTCTCCTTCAATTCTTTCAACTCTAGCAGGGTCATACGGTATGGCGGAATGGAAATGGGCTGAGTGCCCGAGCCAAATCAATAAAGAAATCAATATCCTTGTCGGGTGGGTCCTCGGTAGGTCTGCAGAAAAAACCTCTGGAAACTCACGAACAACTGGCACTGAATATAGAAGGAAACCCCGCACTAGAATCGCAGACATAATCCTAGACACCCCTCACTATAAGAAATACGATTTTCAGTGGCAATCTTTTGTGGCGACGAAAAAAGTTTCCATAACACTTAGGGTTTTAGGGGCGACCTTGATAGTTGCCACATTAAGTAACATATTAGTGGCGATAAAAAAGAGTCCCCACAAATATGTGCAACTAAAATCAATAATTTTTCTCGCCTGAAAAATAAAATGCTAAAAGATTCTCATCTGATCCCTTGGTCTTTCTCTGACAGAAGTGCAAAGTCAATTCTACAGCTGGAAAGTAACTGCAGAAAGTGACTGCCTGCAACTGTGCACGCTACAGTGCAGCAGTCACTTCCCATTGGGAAGAGCCTTGGACCAACTAAGTATGGACATCATCCTTGTGATGTCATTGAAGTATAATAACAAGGAGCATAGCAACAATATACTTACTTGAGCATTTAGTGATATTCTCTCAAGGATTGAAGATCTGATCTAGAATTGAAGTCACAAGTGTGTCAAGAACAATAAGACAACTCCACTACGGACTAGTTCCATTATTAGTCTATGTGTGTCCTTAGTTGAGTTGTAATATTGTGTTTGTTCTTCATTGTAACTCCTATCTTTCTTTCTTATAAGCTTTGTTTTGGAAACTCAAAATAATAAACCCTTTGAGTTTGTGTTGTGACTAGAGCTAGTCATAGGTTGAAGTCTTTGTAACTAGTGAGTGACAAAGTGGCTTGTAGTAAGTGTATTAAAAGTTAGTGGGGCTGAAGTGTTTGTAATAGAGTCATTACAAAGTGGCTTGTAATAGTGTAGTTACAAGTTAGTGAAGTTGAAATCCAACCAGTGTAGGTCGTGGTTTTTGTCCCCTTGAGTTAGGATTTTTCCACGTAAAAATCCTGTGTCTTATTTACATATTGTTTTAGTAGTTAGCACTGAGGGAACTGATATAGGACCAAGTCTCTATACAGTTGGTGGACTCATATAAGCTATCAATTATAGATTTGTACACACTTTCAGAAAATGACTTAACATGCTTAAGTGTACTGGACAGTGATCCCCTCCTTTGTCATAAGAGACTTGGACATGCAAGTCTAAGTCAACTCAACAAATTAGTCTCCAAGTACTTGGTGATATGACTGCCTAACATTAAGTTCAAGGAAGGCAAAGTTTGTGAGTCTTGTGCAAGGGGGAAGCATGTAAGATCCTCTTTTAAAATCAAGAAAGTGGTAAGCAGCACCAGAACGATGGAACTGGTCCATATGGATCTTTGTGGTCCAATGAGAACATTAAGCAGAGGTTGTAAGAGATATGTGATGATGCTTGTTGATGATTATTCTAGATTTACCTGGACACTGTTTCTAACATCTAAATATGAAGCATTTGACATGTTCGCTTCTTTTGTTAGAAAAATTCAGAAACAATTAGGAAATCAACTTGCATCAATTAGGTCTGATCATGGCACTGAATCTGAAAATGCTAAGTTTGCTGAATTTTGTGATGTGCATGGCATAGATCATAATTTTTATGCTCCTAGAACTCCACAAAAAAATGGAGTAGTTGAAAGAAATAATAGGACACTTGAAGATATGGCTAGGACTATGCTTCTTTCTAGTAAATTACCTCGTAGTTTCTGGGCAGAAGCTGTTAATACTGCATGCTACATCATAAATAGGTGCATGGAAAGATCCCCGCTAGAGAAGACTCCCTATGAGTTACAAAAATGGAGAAAGCAAATATATCCCACCTTAGGGCATTTGGTTGCAAGTGCTTTGTGCACGACAATGGTAAAAAATCCCTAGGTAAGTTTGATCCCAGAAGTGATGAGGGAGTATTCTTGGGATATTATTTACATAGTAAAGCTTATAAATTATAACAAAAGAACTATGTGTGTTAAGGAAAGTGTACATGTAGTTTTTGATGAAACTAACATTCATTTTGAGATACAGGAACAAGATGATGAAGCAATTCGGTTATCTAGAAACTCACATGAGATCACAGCCCAGACTGAAGCAACACTGGCGGAAGGAACAGGTGATGGAACAGGTTCATCCATCTCGGGCAACATGATAAGGGAAATAGAATAAAATAATTCTCAAACTTTGTTGGAATCTGTGCCTGAACCTGTTCCACAACAACAAAGAATTGAAGGAACATCACGGAGTAACCAGTTGGTTGTGAAACCTTACAAATATCAAAGTTCTCACCCTATTGAGAACATTATCACTGATCCAACCTCTGGAATCAAAACCAGATCTTCTTTAAAGAATCTTTGTGTTTTTGATGCTTTCTTATCTCTTATTGAACCTAAAAATATTGCTGAGGCTTTGCAGGATATTGACTGGGTAAATGCAATGCAAGATGAACTCAACCAATTTGAAAGGAGTCAAGTTTGGCATCTTGGGATAGATCAGTAATAGGCACTAAGTGGGTATTCAGAAATAAACTTGATGAAGATAGAACAGTTACTAGGAACAAGGCAAGATTGGTGGGCCAAGGATATAGTCAGGAGGAAGGCATAAACTATGATGAAACTTTTGCTCTAGTGGTAAGGCTGGAAGCAATAAGGCTCCTCATAGCATTTGCTGCTTATATAGAATTCACCCTTCACCAGATGGATGTCAAGAGTGCCTTCCTAAATGGCTATCTAAAGGAAGAAGTGTTTGTCAAGCAACCTCCGGGGTTTGAAAATAAGGAGAATCTTGATCATGTTTACAAGCTTGACAAGGCACTGTATGGACTCAAGCAAGCTCCTAGAGCATGGTATGAAAGATTATCAAAATTCTTGCTTGAGCATGACTACAAGAGAGGTAAAATTGATAGTACTCTATTCTTGAAAAAAAAGGAAAATATCTCTTGGTAGTTCAGATATATATAGATGACATAATCTTTAGAGCAACTACTGATAAGCTAAGTAAAGAATTTGCAAAACTAATGGGGAGTGAATTTGAAATGAGCATGATGGGTGAGTTTAATTTCTTTTTAGCCTTACAAATTAAAAAAAATTCAAATGGAACTATGATCCATCAACAAAAGTATGTAAAAGAGTTGCTTAAAAGTTTTAACATAAGCTTCCAAAGAAATTGACACTCCTATTGCAACAGCCACAAAATTGGATATAGATGAATCCGGTTCATCTTTTGATCAAAAGTTCTATAGGGAATGATTGGTTCTTTACTGTATCTCACTACTAGTAGACTTGAAATTGTTTTCAGTATAGGACTTTGTGCAAGATTTTAGGCTAATCCAAAGGAATCCTACTTAACTATTGTAAAGAGAATCTTGAGATACATAAAAGGCACCATTGATCTCTGCCTTTAGTATCCAAAAGATAGTAACTTTAACCTTGTGGGATATGCTGATGCTGACTATGTAGTTTTATAGTGGATAGAAAGAGCACCAAAGGTATGTCACACTTTATTGGTTCATGCCTTGTGTCTTGGTCCACTAAAAAGCAGAATTCTGTGGCCCTATCTACTGCTGAAGCTGAGTACGTGACTGCACCCTCATGCTGTGCTCAACTATTATGGATTAAGCAACAATTGATGGATTTTGGAATCGATGTTGGATGTATCCCTATATTTTGTGATAACACGAGTGCTATCAGTATGACAAAGAACGCGGTTCATCATAAAAGAACAAAGCACATAGATGTTAGACATCATTTTTTAAGGGACAATTATGAGAAGGGATTGATCACCATAGAGTTCTGTGCTACTGATAAACAAAATGCCGACATATTTACAAAAGCATTGAGTAGAGAGCATTTTGAAAGGAACATGTTAGAGTTAGGGATGATTAAGATCACCTAATTGAACCAGTTCAGAGTGTACATGAAAAAAAACAAAAATGAAAAAAAAATTGGCTAGATAATCTAAAACTTGTGTAAATAATCAGATTAATTGTTACTCAATCTCATACTGTAAAAAGTATACTCGTGTGCCATGCTTTGAAAGGACTCACTGGTTGCTAATGAAATTTTCTCTATTGTTGAAAGTTGAGACATGATCAAGAGGATTCTTAAGTGATGAACCTGGTTGTCAGTGCTGGTTCATCTGGAAGGCGAGCTATGTGTTCTACACTCTACACATTTTCAAATACTAATATTTAAATCATGAGCAGAACTCTACCAAAACTCAAAATCGTTCAAAGCCTATACTAAAAAGATTTTAACCAGTTCCGTCTCAACAAAAGAATCCCTACCGTATTAAAATACCTAGATCCTAGGGAAAGTGTAGCCGTCATTCCAAACTGAAAGTTGCAGACTGATTAGACTTCCAATTTACCCAAAAAGGCTGCCTTTATGTATTAATTACACTTCCCTTTTTAAATCCCCCATCATCACCTATGAAAATCCATCATCAATTCTGAAAAACCGTCGAAACCCTTCCTTCTCTCCTTGCCTTCAACTTTAATCCAGATTCTTTCTTCCTTCATCAACCAAAAATAAAAATGTCTCACCCCTGGAACGATCCTGGTACTCCCTCACCCCCACTCCATCTTCGTCTTATACAACCCCTCCTCAACCTAGCTCCACCCATCCCCAAACCTGTCCTAACCCCAAACCCAAAAAAGGATAGTTAAGATGCTTGCTAGAAAGACAGTGTCCAGTGGATCTTTATCAAGAAAATTAAATGCCAAGCTTCAATCAAGTCAGGCTCAAGAATCACAAAATTCGAGTGATTCTTTTATATCAGCGATTGAGGGGGAAGCAATAGGATCTTATGGTTCTAAACAGGTATCGTTTGTACCAAGAACTACTTCTGAGGCTGATTCTGAAACTGCCGAAAACTTAGAAACTAGGTTCGTCTTGGTTGAGTAGGTGATAGATGTGGAATTGTCGGAGACAAGAAGGAGAGGTGGTAAAAACAAAACTGAAAAAGAAAAAGAGAGAGGGAGTATGGAGTGAAGTGAGGGGGGAGGGCAAGAATCTGTTAAAATTGCTATTTATGGAGCTGAGCCAGAAAAAATGGATGACGGTAGAAAGAACTTAGGATGAAGTGAATCAGGAGAAGCCGCTGAAGGGTCAATCAATCTAGGAAAGCAAGCAGATGAAACCGATTCATCTACTGAGGAAACCCTGACCGATTTGTTGAAAAAGTTAGGTGATAGTTACAATTCAAAGAAGAAAAGAACTCCTAAAGCTCAAACTTCTGGGACAGCAAGAGAAAATAAGAAAAGAAAAGCTTCTCCTTCTGAGAGTTCTGATATTCCTCTCCCAAGTGGAAAAACTAAAAGGGGTAAGCTAAAGCAGAGTGAGGAAGAACTGCAGAGAGCTTTAACAGAGAGTAAGAAGAAGAAGCTGGAGAAAGGGAAAGAAAAGGTAGTTGAGCCTATGGAGGCTGTTGAAGTAGATGAGACGGACCTGATCCATCAAAGTGAAGAAGTAGCAGAGGTAGAGGTCAAGTCCCCTAAGCCAAAGAAAGCAAAGACTTCCTCAAATAAGTCTTCATCTGGTTCTAAGTCCGCTGAACCCTCGACCTTGGCCAAGCAAACCAAGTCTATAGTGAAACCCAAGAAAGTACAAATTCCTAAAGAAGATGATTGGAGTGATGAAGAGGAAGTTGAATATGATGGTGAGAATGATAAGTTGACAATGTTTGGAAAACATAAAATTCTGAAGGGAAGGTTGTTGAGAGACCTAGAAGAAGAAGGAATGATTCTATTGCTGGAGAAGCTTGAGAGGTGATGCGAGGCTAGAATTCATGGTTTAACATGTTATATGCCTTACATTTCATGTGCGTTAATGATAGAAATACACTTTTTATATGCATAATAGAGTCTATTTCATGTGTAGGTGAATTATAGATGGAAACCGAGCTAAATGGATGCAAATACATCGAAAATACGATCAAGAGGCGAGGAGGAG
>ML341278.1:0-108258 GCA_005239505.1 Nicotiana paniculata | reverse complement strand
GCATTGCCCTGTGTCCTCGGCTTTGTGGAGGGCAATCCTGATCCTTTTTGGTGTTCAATGGGTGATCCCAAGCACTGTAAAGGAAATGTTATATAGCTGGGCCGGTTTCCGTAGAAGAAGAAAGCAAAAGGCGTGGAAGTTCGCCCCGTTAACTCTCATGTGGATAGTTTGGGGGGAGAGAAATAGGAAAGCTTTTGAGGGGATTGAGTCTCCCTTTTCACATCTTAAGAATAGTCTTTTATCTTTGATCGCTTTTTGGTGCACCCATATAGCCCCTACTTGTATAGAAGATTGGGCGTCTTTTGTAGAGAATCATGTTCTGATGTAAATTCTCTACTTTTTGGTATACGTCCTGTATACGGGAGTTCTCTCCCTTTTGATTAGTACAATTTACCTTATCAACAAAAAGGATGAGCATTCAACAAGGCTCTATTAGGCTAATGGTTATGGAGATTCGTGATTGAGAAGTACACTCTTTGTAGGGAGATGGTAGTGGAGAAGTATAGGACTGTGGAAGGGTAATGGAGGACTATATACATCATACTTACATTTGTGTGCGGACTTTGAAAGAGTATTATGAAAGATTCACCTTCCCGAGCATTTACAAGACCCCAAGTCAGAAAGTGGTTACATTACGGCAAATTTGAATGATACAAGAGGAGGAAGTATTGGAACGTAAAGAAAAGTTTGTTGAGTTACTCAAGATTATGTGAATGGAGACAAATCTAAAGACATTTGACACTAAAGTGGGCAAGAAACACATGGAGAGGGAAGAAAATAAAAAAGAAACAACAAACAATAGATTTCACATTTGCCAAGCACATAAGCATATGATTAAGTCATATGAACGATATGAATCAGGACCAAAGAAGCTGCATGCCCAATGAAAGAGCACCACAAGATCCTTGCCGAAAGGGCCACTTCAGCTCCTACTTTGTACCCAGATAGATGATATCACTTCAGATGATGGGGTTGGTTTTTTGGATAAGTGAATTCCACACAATATTTATATACAAATTTTGATGATTTATAATTAGTTATGTATGTAGTTTGTTCTTTTTGATTTCTTTTTTGTATAATAACAAATCAAATCACATAGTTTTTTTTTCCAAATGTCATTCCAAACCAAACCCACCCAAAGTATATGTTGGATTCTTTTGTAGATTTGTTGGATTTTTAGTTATTTTTCCTCGTATTTTTTTTCATTGAACACCCGTAGCAGAAACTTTAAGGCGGGAAGGAATGAGACATCTCTTTTAGGAAGCCCCTACATGCTTCTGAGTTGAATCGTTCTTATATACGGCTTTACACTGTTTGGGTGGATAGTATTGATTTGGAAAGGTTCTCACCGAAACACTTAAGTCAGGTCCTATTATAGATGTTTGTTTATTGGTGGGGAGTGGAGCCTCATGTGGAAGGATATATTGAATTCTTGGAAACTTAAAACAGTTAGTTTTTTTTGTATGTTTGCCGCTTGGGGAGCTATTCCGACTGTAGACAGTTTGAGAAAAATAGGATATATCATGGTGAGCTGGTGTTGCATGTGCAGAACGCATGCGAGGAGGTGGATTACATTCTATTGAATTGCGTGATGCAGACCTTTAGACCTCGATATTTACAACCTTCAAGATCTATTGGGTTTGTCCTAAATAGTAGCAGGGTGGAGCTCGAGTTTCATTGTAAGGAAGAAAAAGTAGCTCTGGAGGACAGCAACACTTTTCATCTTTTGGGTTTTGGGGAGGATTAGAAATAAGAGAACTTTTGATGGACTAGAGGGTTCATTGTTGAAGGTTAAGAGTTCTCTTCTATTGCTTTTAACTTCTGCTGCAAGATGGAAATATCAATTTGTGTAGATGGTTAATATTTTGAGAGACCTGACACATAAGGTTTATGTTGACTTAGTTAGTGAGCCACTTACCGTTGCTGTAAATAGTTTGACACCAGATTGGTATGATATCGATGAAACGCCATCCAACTTATGGCCAAAAAGAAAAAAATGTGTTTGTTTGAATATCTTTGTTTTGCATTTACTGGTCATAGTAAAGAGTTCATTCGTAATGAAAATAGCATCTTTAAAGCTGATATCAGATGTTCAAACTCCAATAAGGGAAGCACCCAATAAGTAGCCCTCCTCCTTTAAAATCTTGTTCATGTAACTTGCCCCTGCCTTCTGTTATTTTCCCCCTCTTGATAATTGTTGTTTAATGCCTTCAATGATGTCGAAGGACAGCATTTTAAGCGCAATTCAGTTCAAAATTTTTCTTTTTGACATATTGATTTGGCAAGCAATGGGTTCAGATTAATTTTAAAACTTTTTTGACTCTCTATATATATATGGCTCGAGCAAAAGCGGTGATGCAGGTGCACTCGCTGCCTTGAACATACATCCATCCACGGAAGGGGAAGTTTTAGGTCTCTTTTTTTTTGGGCAAGGGAGGGGGGGGGGGGGATGCCACTGTATATAATACAGTTCTTAAGTGTTTTCCTTGACAATATCTGTTGCAGTCAAACAATGCAGGTATGGATTAAAAATTTGCTTGGTTACTAACACATTGTGGCATATGTGACAGGTGACGTAGAGCTAGTAAATATGCAATTAAAACCAGAGGCTCTCAATGCATTGAAGTTACCTGTAAAAGTCAAGGCAGGATTTCTTGGATCTGTGAGACTCAAGGTTCTACCCCTAACATCTGACTTCTGAATGAGTTATTTTGAAGTTTTGAATACCTGAAAGTGAACTGAGTATATTGGTTGTTCTTCGCTGTGGATGCTTTTGCTTATGACTTTAGTATCTTGAACTCGAGGGAATATTTATAATATTTTGAATCCTTTTCAGTTGTATTTTATGCCACTGTTGTGTGATTTTGGAAATTAAGTGCACACATCACAGTGATTAATATAATGACGAGTCACTATTGTTTCTACAAGGAGGATTGATTGATCACTGGGTACTGAAATTATCTCAACCCTTGAGTTAAATGAAATCTGAGTTGAATAAACCTAATCACATTAATAAAGCAAGCTAAATATGAATTATTAGGTCATCCTTGAAGGAACCTGGTTCATAACTTCGCATGCTATTTTCTTAAAGTGCTTTATTATCTAAATTCATATTAAACACATATATTCCTACGGATATTGAAGTAACTTTAGGAACTATCCCTAATTAGAGCACCGGTGGTTTTGTAAGTATATTTCCTATTTTTCAAACAAATCAAATCAATCTTTTCAAGTAGTAGTTGATATTGAACATAACTAACTCTCAATTCAAAGTCTTTTTTCTGGGTTTCCTTGAATTACTCAAATCAATCCAATTGATAACTAAAACATTAGAAGTATTAAATGAAGTTGATCTTTAGGCAAAAAAAAAAAGGTTATTACAACTTCTTGATCAACAAACCTGGAGGTTAAGCTTTGGTCCACATGAACCACAAACAAGTTTTTTTGCTTAGCATGTTAAGAGTTCCGATGCTCTCTAAGAAATAAGCACATACTTCCCACAGCCTAGTTACTTCTCCTCCCTTGTCCGTGTCTGTTTGTCTGTGAGGTGGCTTGCTCTTCAATGGAATGTAACTTGCCGCAGGTTGTTTCAGTGTTGTCAAAAGCTCATTTGAGGTGCACTTAAACCCTAAAAAATAAGATAAGGTCAGGCTGTGCGCATCATCTCGCTTAAGCAGCACTTTAGTGAAAGCTTTAAGGTGCTAATGCATGCACCTCATCACCTATCCGAGGGCACAATAACTGTAGTTGGTAAATTGATAAATCATTTGTTGAAACTTCACTACACATGTTAGGTTCTCTTCTTTTGGTCTATTGGGGCCTTTTTTTGGATGTAACCAGGCACATTGTGCCAATTTGTTTATAATAATACTTACCACCTGCTATTGGGTCCTTGTAACTATTACAAGACTAGGTTTTTGTTCTTTTTGGGGTCTTGTAACTATGTTTTACTCTTAGTACTATCTTTGTGCTAAGGGTTACTTTATCTTATTTATAAAATTTGTTACCTTCTCCAAAAAAAAAAAACCATTTCAAAAGAAAAAAGAGTTGAGTTTTAGTGATCAGGAAATAAAAGTACACCTTTTCACATAAATCAGATATTTATAAAATGTATTTTCACCTTGATTGATATGATTTTTACATCTTAAATTTCGCTTAATTATAGTTATGTCAATTCTTTTGTCAAAATAATTATTGTGCTTGTTTGTAGGTATTTTCTGTTGCCTTATATGTACACACACACATATAGTTGTGTATGTGTATACATGATTGATTATATGTATATATATATATATATATATATGTTGTTTTTCTTCATCGGTGAGCTTTTCGTTAAAACCCACACTTCATTTCTGCTTTGTGCTTAAAGCAACTGCCAGGGATTCTTAGTATCTCTAAATATTTCATTCCTTCTACCTTTTCTTATGACTTCTTATCATTTTCCATGTAACATTGGGACAGTTGGTATCCCTTTTATGGGTGACTGTTTAATTAAGGAATTGTATTGTCATTTGCATGTCAGTAATTAGTCCATAATTATAGGTACCGTGGAGCAGGCTTGGCCAAGATCCAGTTCAAGTTCACCTGGATCGTATTTTTTTATTAGCTGAGCCAGCAACCCAAGTTGAAGGATCTACGGAAGATGCTGTCCAAGAAGCTAAGAAGAGTAGAATACGAGTAAGGTTTTGAGTCTCAAGTAAAATTTTTTGCATGTCGACAGGAAATGTTTTTGATGTTACCTCTTTTGATCACAACTAGGACATGGAAACAAAGCTTCTGGAGAGTAGACGAATTCTACAGACAGAAATGGTATATTTCTTTGTCTTTTGTCAAATACATAAAAAACTTTGGTGTATGTGTGCCAACTTGGATGCTCAGAATGATGGTTCCATTGGTTGCTTCTGTCAGTGGTAGACTGTTAATCTGATATCTAGCTTACAAACTTTGATTGCTGACGCTGCCTCTTGTTTTCGGACGTGAACTTATGGGTCTAGTGGAAAATAATTTGATTTTTTCTTCTCTTGATGAAAGTGAAAAGTGAGAGATACGGATAAGAGGCTATCAATTTGCGTCAATAACTGCAGCATAATATAGTTGTTTTTAGTATTCCTGTGCTTCTAGATAATGAAATGGAGAGGAGGCATTATAGTTTCTTAAGAATGTCAGTTGGTTCAGCATTATCCATGCTTATGGTTCTAGATTAGGAGTAATTAAGAAATGGCATTACAGTTTCTATAGAAAGTATAGTTCATGGATTCTAATGTTATAATCTTTAGATATTAGTACCCACATCTTTAAATGAACTGAGATTTGACATCAATGTTATGATTTTCCTGTTGCTTATTGTGTTTGGCACTCATATATGTCAAGTTCAATTGAGTTTTACCATATAAGATTTCCAAAGGCTGCTTGGAGTGTTCTGTTTTAGTTTTTTTATCTTTAAACATCTTAAGGCATCCTCTTTGGTTCGGTTTATGACATTGCCACGGATGGGAAACAAATGTAAATGATAAGTTCTTGTATGGAATGACGGTTTCACAGAATATTGTCCATCAAGTATCATCACTGTAACTAATTTTCTTTTTTGCCTTTCTCCTCAAGAATAAGTCTTGGTTGGGGTCTTTGATCAACACAGTAATTGGGAATTTGAAGCTTTCAATTTCAAATATCCACATCAGATATGAAGATCTTGAGAGGTAAGGAGGTTCAACTGTTGATTTCTTTGAATTTGTGATGAATCTGACTAGCTTTCATCGTGCAGCAATCCTGGCCACTCTTTTGCAGCTGGTATGACCTTAGAGAAACTATCAGCTATGACGGTAGATGAGAGCGGGAGTGAAACCTTTGTAACTGGAAATGCGTTGGATTTTATACAGAAGGTCCGTCTCTTTCGTACTTTTAAGTTGATGAAAAGATAAAAGTTCTTAACCACCCCCTACCCGATGACCTCTTTATGGTATGCGTTTCAATGTTTCATGCATTAAGCAAACCTCTTATTTTTAACTTCCCCAATTTTCTTGCGCCTTGTCTACTTTCGCCCTTGTTGTGTTCTGGTTATAGCTGATTAATTAGCAACTATATTCGTGCAAAACTAGTGGTTTTTCGCAGAAGCAATTTTAGTGTCTATTTACTCTCTTCAACCAGATTCTAGGTCCTTGATCGTACCATTCCTGCAGTCCATTACCTACCTCTCTACTGCATCTCTCTTGCCTCTGGTTGTAGCTCTTCTCTGAAATCATGTCAACAATGAAAAAAGGGAACTGCCAAGTGCATATGTCTTTTAATGCAGCCTATTATCTTGTCTAGATTTTTATATGATGTGATAATTCTTTCTATGTTTTTCTTGATAAAATGTCCTTCTGGTTTCTTATTTCACACTTTTTATTGATTTGTTTTTTGATGTGTTAGTCCGTAGAACTTGAACGGCTAGCTGTTTATTTCGATTCTGATATCAGTCCGTGGCATATTGACAAACCTTGGGCAGATTTGCTACCACTGGAGTGGGTCAAGGTACTTCTCGAGTGTTCTGGTTGTCATTTGATGGCTCCTCTTTCTGATCTGTCCTATTCGTAAACCTAGTTCAATCCTCAGATTTTCAGATATGGAACAGATAACGGCAAACCAGCTGACGGTCACATTAAAGAGCATTCTTACATTTTGCAACCAGTGACTGGGAAAGCTAAGTTCTCGAAACAGCGCCCTAATCCTTCACTTGATAATACGGAACCTCTACAAAAGGCAGTTGTGACTCTGGATGATGTTACTCTTTGTTTGTCAAAGGCTGGTCTTGCTAACTTTTCTTTTCTGTTTCTTATTTGTCGTCCATGTGGAATTGATTCTAACTTCTTTTGGCTTTTTCACTTACTTTGGCATGTAATTTGTGCAGAATGGCTATAGGGATTTATTAAAGTTGGCCGAGAACTTTGCTGCCTTCAATCAACGGTTGAAATATGCTCATCTTCGTCCACATGTCCCGGTGAAATCTGATCCAAAATCTTGGTGGAAGTATGCTTATCAAGCTTTATCTGATCAGATAAAGAAGGCCAGGTATGTTACTAGTTTCTTAAGGAATTAAGAGACTCGCCAAACTTCCTCTTACATTTTGATATCCTCACAAAAGTCTGATGCGAAGGCTAAAGACCAATTTAATATGCCTAAACAAACGGAATAAAAGAGGAGCTAACATGTTTCTACTTGTCCTCATAATCTCTCTTGGACCTGAAAAAGATGCTAATGCTTTCGTTTACACATTCACCATGTTTGCTCTATTTTATTTCAATTGATCGAAAATGGTAGGGCTTTTGACGAAAAAATGTTACAGCTTTTAGAAGATGTAATATCATTCTCTCTTATTCCGTTAAGTCGTGTAGATATATATGTGTATACATGTGGAGAAGATTTGGTTCTTAGTATTCAATTAATAATACCATTATTGTTTGTAGTGGAAAGTTGTCATGGGAGCAGGTCCTGCGATATACGAGGTTGCGGAAGAAATATATCTCTTTGTATGCTTCATTGCTGAAATCTGATCCTGATCGGATAGTAATAGATGATAATAAAGATTTAGAAGAACTGGATCACACGCTTGATGCTGAAATCATTCTTCAATGGAGGTAATTGTGCTGCATGTTTTTCTATATTATTTCATGAATTGTTGGCTAATGGACTGCATCAAATTCAAAGGCAATATGTTGGTGTTGCAACATTGTGGGATTAACTAGCTTTCTATTAGTCTCGACTAATGCTGGATACACTTTTAGTGAGTTGTATATTTTTGGTCAATTTGTCAGGTGACCCTGAGCAATCTTCCCCCTTCCCCCTTCCCCATTGCCATTTCTCTCTTTCTGTGTGTATTTCTCTCTCTTGCTTCAAGTGTTTTGTGTGACAAGAAGGTGCCACCGAAACTTAAGGGTAAGTTCTACATAGTGGTGGTGGTCAAACCAATGAGTTGTATGGGACTGAGTGTTGGCCAGTCAAGATCGCTCATGTCCAGAAGATGAAGGTAGCAGAGATGAAGATGTTGAGATGGATGTGCGGGCACACCATGTTAGATATGATCAGAAATGAGGTTATTCGCGACAAGGTGGTTGTGGCCCCTATTGAGGGTAAGATGCGGGAAGCGCAGCTTAGGTGGTTTGGTCATGTGAGGAGGAGGAGCACAGACACCCCGGTGAGGAGGTGTGAGAGGTTGACATTGGAGGGCCTACGGAGAGGTAGAGGTAGGCGAAAGAAGAAGTGGGGAGAGGTGATTAGGCAAGACATGACACAACTTCAGCTGACCGAGGACATGACCCTTGATAGGAAGGTATGGAGGTCGAGGATTTGGGTAGTAGATTAGGTAGTCTAGAGTGTTCATAACAGTAGTATTGGCACACAATCATCGCTTTCTGTTGGTAGTAGGTTTTTATGACTAACCGTTATTTCTTTCATTGTTGATCAACTTACTGTCGTGTTGTTTTTATTCTGCTTTTATATGGCTTTTTGGTATTGTCCCTTCTTGTCTATATTTTCATTAATGTGGTGCTTATGTCTTATTGGAAACAACCTCTCTATCCTCACAAGGTAGGGGTAAGGTCTGCGTACACACTACCCTCCCCAGACCCCACCACAATGTGGGATAATACTGAGTATGTTGTTGTGTCTCTCTCCCCCCCNCTCCCAAAAAAAAAAAAGGAAAAGGACACGGAATACCAAGGTTCCTTGGATGTTGTAGATCGAGTTATCAATTCATCAAATTCCGTCTTAATGCCTTAGCTTGCTCCTTTTTGAATCATATCAGTATCACATCAGTTAAGGTTGTAGTCTCCATGTATAATTTTGTACAAAGTCACCACTTGAGTCTCTTGTGGCTGAGTTAAGCTCAATGTTTGTTTTCTTAGTACTATACCAGAGCCACCTTTTGTAAGTCCATTCTCGTGCCCGATTAATGTTCATATGTGAACTCCAAAAAACTTCAGTTACACTTCAGGGGGGTGTTGACTTAGGAGTTTATAACGGTTTTAGGCCGCTCTGCTCTTAGTTATAAAGGTTGGTTTGGATACTCGGATTTTCCGAATGGTATCAAAATTGCACCCAGTCCTGATGTTGGGCTATCAAATGTTGGGCCACCTATTTTATATTACTTCACTTTCCAGATGTTTAACCAGGCCTCTTGGTTTTGGTTTTGGGGGGGGGGGGGGGGGAGGGGGAGGGGGAGTTAGAATCCCACATGTAGGCTCCAAACCTCACTACTTAAGCTGGCTCTGTGGTTGATTTAAGTCCAAGGTCCATTTTCCTTAAGAAGACCTATCATTTTTCTTTCATGTATCTTAGCTAGATTTGTTCTTTTTATTGAACGGGAACTTATTGGTTGACTTGTTTTATTCCTTCATGATATTTCAAGTGTCTTGTGAGCAGCTCCTGGGTGTAAGAGTGTTCCAGAATTTTTTGCTTGTGTTTAGTTGGACAAATAATCGTACATGCCATGAAGAACCATGACAACAATATTTTGATGTTTATTTACTGAAGCTCTCTTGCCGATGTTTTAGAATTTACATACAGATTTTTGTATTAGAGAATGACCTTTATTTTCAACTTTTCAACAGGATGATGGCGCACAAGTTTGTGCAGCAGTCAGTAGAGTCAGATTCCTACCTAAAAAAGCAAAAGTCAAAGAAATCTTGGTGGTCTTTTGGCTGGTTAATACTGGATCTTTATACTCCCTTGAATTCTGTACTTGAAATGCTTTTATTTTCTTTGTTTTTTCTTCTATGGAGTCTTATGTGGTTGATCCAACTTTCTCAGGACCAGCCAATCAGTTGAAGATGGAAGTGAGCAAGCAGGGTTTACTGAGGAAGACTGGGAGAGGTTAAATAATATAATTGGGTATAAAGAAGGTGAAGAAGAACCACTGTTGGCAACTCATGACAGGAGAGATGTGCCACATACCACCTTGGAGGTTCACATGAAGCACAATGCCTCAAAGCTTAGTGATACTCACAATTGCCTTGCTGATTTGTCATGTGATAACCTTGAATGTTATATAAAGCTTTATTCAGAAACAAAGGTTTTTGACGTAAAACTAGGATCATATCAATTATGGTCTCCAAATGGCCTTCTCGCTGAGGTGAGAATCTTTACATTCTAAGTTAGAAAGTTTTTGAAATTTGGGATATACCTTTTCTTTTCTATTTAAATATTCCTTTGCTATAGGGCGAAAAGTCGACAGCTGAAAGCTTTCGATATTATGGAGAATATATTTTCTATCCTCTTTTCTTTTTCATTTTTTTTGGGGGGGGGGGGGGGGTGTGATTAAACTAGACAGCCTCATTTATGGTAATATTTTCTGTTTAGAGCGCTACTGTCAGTGATTCCTTGGTTGCTGCATTCTGCTACAAGCCTTTCGATTCCAACATTGACTGGAGATTAGCGGCTAAAGCTTCTCCCTGCTATGTGACTGTAAGCTGAAGTTTTATTTTAGTTCACCAGTTGCAACAGTTTAGCGTTTTAACTGATCAAAATTTTTTCTTTAGTATTTGAAGGATTCCATTGACCAAATTATCAACTTTTTTGAAAGTAATGCTGCTGTAAGTCAGACTATAGCTCTGGAAACAGCTGCTGCAGTACAGGTCAGCGTTAGCTCCTTATTTTCTTCACAAACGTAGTTTCAAAGCTCAATTTTTACATTACTTTTCCTTTTCCATCTGTTTTGTTCCCTGTATGATTGGTGTTTAGATCACAGCTTATTTCATGGTCATAAAACATTTTCCTTGGAGGAGTGAGTTGATTGAGCATTAAAAAAAACCTGACTAATTTCCTTGTGCACTCCACTTCATTGCTTGATATTGTTGTTCCTGGCAATGAATGGGGATGAACCAATAAGAAGTTTGTCCTTGATTAGTAGCCTTCTTCTTTCATCAAACATTATCAATGAAGGTGTGCTAGGGCATAACGGCATTTTGGAACTGATCCCAATGAGAAGCTCAAAAAGTGGACCATGACATTTTCTTGTTCTATTTTCCCCTGAAACTGAAAGACATTGTTGTTGTAACCAAATGGATCAAGTGATTGCACATAACTCATTGCCATTGAATTTGCTACTCTCATGCTTCTGAGAATGCAAAAATTTGGTAAACATATTCTGCTTATTAGCAGAGTTAAAGCTTTGTCGGTGTGTTTGAAGGTGGCATCTATACATAAAGCAGTTCGGTAAATATAATGAGTGTGGCAGGCCATTAGCTCACACGCAGGACATGGAGGATGTACATTACAATGCGCATAGAAAGCATCCTTGCACGAGTGGTAGCTGGCTTGCCATGCATAACTGTGCCAACAAGTGGGCTAAGGGTGTGGCAAGCGTGCAGACAGCTCTCTGCTGCCTTTGGCTGGTGGTTGGGACTGTCAGTCGCATGCTTCCTTCTATATTAGCTGTTGAGTTCAGTTGGCGTTGGAGAGAAAATTTCATACTTGGTCTAATTTTGGGTGAACTTGGGGGGGGAGGGGGGGGTCATATAGCAAGTCTTTAAAATATGTTTCTTGCTAATGAAGGCGCTGTTGGATATCGTTTCTGGTAAGTTTTTCATTTTTTTAAAACAAATTAAATTTTAAGATAAAGGAGAAAAGGAAGAAGTTTCGAGAATGAATTGCTTGGTAAGTTCCTCTAGCCCATGGAGTTCCTTGTTGTACATACAATTGGGTGTCTTTTGTACAATATATTTTTGTGGGTTTCTGCCTTTTTGGTATATTTCTAGCATATAGGCGCTTTTGTTTTGGCCCAATAATTAATTTAATTACTTGATCATAAAAATAATCATGTACTTAGATTAGCAGTAATTATTAAGAGAGAGATCGGAACTACCAAATTAATAATATCTTTGATCGTTTTTTTTAACAATGGTAACATTTTATAAAAGAAAATAGCACAAAGTTTGTGCTGGTAGAAGTGACAAAATACAACAACAATAACAACAATCCAGTAGAATCCCACTAGTGGGGTCTGGAGAGGGTAGAGCGTACGCAGACCTTAACCCTACTCCGGAGGGAAAGAGAAGCTGTTTCCGGGAGACCCTCGGCTCAGAGACAATAAATAGAAGTGACAAAATACATATCCCAAAAACAGTAAAGAATCCCCCTACTACAAAAACTTACAAGGATATCTTTAATCTGTTGATAACATGTTATAGTTTTATTGGTAGATTAGAGTATAATATTAGCACCCAAGGGTGTGGCCTAACAGTTGAAGTGAATACAATCTATGCGAGACCAGGGTTCAAAACCCATCAAAGGCAACAACCTAGGTAATTCCTTCACATTTGCCGTTGCTAGGCAGAGTTACCGATTAAATGTGTTGGTGGAAGATAGGAGGTACTAGGTTGAATAGTCAGGTGCGCACGAGCTAGTCTGGACACCACCATTATCAGAAAAAAGTTGAGGATAATATTGTATTGAGAAAGGTAAAAGAGAGGCTTAGAAGCTTTGTGGTAGTGAAAAGAATTGAAACTTCTATGGGGAACTGAACAACAAATTGAAACAACCCAGAAAGGAAGGGGAACATTTTGGGATAGGGCGACTATTGCCTTTAAGACGCTTATTTCACCTTTTAATATCAACTCTTGCTGTTACTACTTGTTTAATTGCTCTTTGCCACTCAACCTAGTAATATGGATATTAATGTCTCAAAAATGTTGAATTAATGAATTTATGCAAGAGATTCTTGGTTTATGTTTGTATTTACAGTTTTCATTTGAAACGTGTTGGTATATGATGTGTATTTGTCCTGTTGTCAGATGACAATTGATGAAGTCAAACGAACTGCCCAGCAACAAGTAAACAGAGCTCTGAAGGATCAGTCCAGGTTAGATTCTTTTTTTTGTATGTCAAGCTGGTATCCTGATGTTGTTGAGTTTACTGGTCCCTCACAGTGATTTGAGCAGTTTTAAAAAAAAATTGCTACATGTTATTGTCCAGTAAAAATTTCTGCAAATGTGATCCTGATGTAAAGAATAGGTGGTTTTGGGGAGGAATGAAGTGGTGGATAGGGATCAAGACTGACAGTTCAGTGGTCTAGGCATGTCTCCCTATAAGTATGTCAGGTGTATCTATCTTTTGCTGTTTAATGTTGCAGCATTATCAACCTTCGAACCCAAAAAATCTACTGGTAGATATCAACATGTTGCATTCGTTTATACCATCCAGATAATTTAAAATTGATATCCGCTTTTTACCAGGTTCTTCCTGGATTTGAATATTGCGGCTCCAAAAATTACCATTCCTACAGATTTCTGTCCAGATAACACTCACTCAACTAAGCTGCTTCTTGACTTGGGAAATTTGGTGATTTCAACAAAGGTAAATCTAAGGATCGTCTGAATCTATAGGACCAGATATCTCTCAGTTGGCTAAAGTGCCGTGTTTCTGTAATATGGGCAGGATGATTCTGAATTTGTCGCACCTGAGGAGATGAATATGTACGTTCAGTTTGATATGGTCCTCAGTGATGTTTCTGCTTTCCTGGTTGATGGTGATTACTATTGGAGTCAAACCCCTACAAATGGAGTTGGTCCATCTAGGTCTAACTTTGTTGCTTGGTTGCCTGTTATTGACGAGTGTGCAGTGGTTCTAAAGCTTCAACAGGTGATTGCACGTTTCCTTTGAACATGATCTTACATTCACATAATTTACCTTAGTATGTTTTCTCAGTTTCAACTTTGGGTGCAACACCTCTCATATTCCAATTTTTCCAGATTCGACTAGAGAATCCTGCCTTTCCTTCGACGAGAGTCGCAGTGCGTCTTCCTTCTTTAGGATTCCATTTTTCTCCTGCTCGGTATCATCGGTTGATGCAAGTTGCAAAGATATTTGAAGGAGAGGAAAGAAATGATTCAGATGTTTATCGTCCTTGGACTCAATCTGATTTTGAAGGGTGGTTGTGTCTTCTTAACTGGAAGGTTGCGTTTAGATTAACCAATCCAAGTTTTGTTGCATATTGATATGTACTTTAGTAGTTGTAAATTTCTGATAATTATTTTTTTTCACTGTAGGGTGTTGGTGGTAGGGAGGCTGTATGGCAGCGGAGATACCTATGTATAGTTGGAACCTTTCTTTATATACTGGAAAATCCTGGCTCTAGATCTTACAAGCAGTATACCAGGTAAAAACTATGCTCCATGTCTTGTGGCTTCACCTAAACAATTTAGCCCCGACAAAACACCGCAAAAGCAACTACATTAGGCTGGTTGACATCGTTAATTTTCTTTAGTTTTGGGAGATGACCAACTGTATGGCCGAGTGGGAGTTTCCATGGCTATTAGGAAGACTTTAATACAATAAGGTTCTGGGAGG
This sequence comes from Nicotiana paniculata, assembly GCA_005239505.1. Taxonomy (NCBI): domain Eukaryota; kingdom Viridiplantae; phylum Streptophyta; class Magnoliopsida; order Solanales; family Solanaceae; genus Nicotiana; species Nicotiana paniculata. Next base: position 93,939 of record ML341278.1, on the reverse strand, counting down.
AAGGAGAGGAGAGTATAACAGTGTCTAGGGAAATGGAGGAATTTTCGGAGTTTTATCAACAATAACTCTTATTGATTTACCCTTAATAGGAGCAAGTGATACATGGATCAGACCATGAGTCCATTTCAAAATAAGGGCTGGATAAGCTTTTGGTATTTACTGCATGGGATGAGATGATGCTGGATGCATTGCTAGTTCCATTGTTTAGATTTGTTTCTGACTATGTGCCTATCTTGCTAGATAGAGATTGTCATAGTTTGGCTTGGCACAAACTTTAATAAAGAAGAGAAGACTTGTGAGATATGTGGTCTTAAATAAGCCATAACATTTGTGTGGCTTTAAGTGCTTCCTATTAAGGAAATATTGAAAGGTGCCAACGTTTTGAAATGGACTAATAAGGAAATAGTGCCAATCTTTTTAAAACGGAGGGAGTAGTAGAAGAAAGAGTTATGTACTCTTTCCAGGTTTGAGAACCAAGGTGGAACTAGAATTTAAATTCTAGGGGTTTAATTTTTAAGGTTCTTAGCATTGAACCCATTATATCTTTAAAGTTATGATTTCATATCTACTATTTATTGCAATTTTAGTGAAGTTTTACACTTCTCGTTGAAAGTACTGGGTTAAGATGATAGTCTCATAAGTAGGATCTGGGGAAGGTAGTGTGTACACATACCTTGCCCCTACCTTGTGAAGGTAGAAAGACAGTTTTTGATAGGCCCCCGACTCAAGAGAAGTATGTAAATAGAAGAAAACACGTAATAAGATAACCGGGTCAAAAGAAACAACATGTAGTACTAGAAATCTAAGACTAGAAATCTACAGGCATTTAAAGGCAATACATATACAAGAAAAAAGCACGCTCAACTACTCACTAATCCACTACCCTAATCCTCGATCTCCACACCCTCATGTCAAGGATCAATGTCCTCGGCGAGCTGAAGATGTGCCATGTCTTGCCTGATTACCTCCCCCAATACTTTTTCGGCATACTCCTACCTTTCCTTGGCCCTACCATTACCAACCACTCACACCTCCTGACCGGGACATATGCTCATCTCCTCTTCACATACCCGAACCATCTCAGCTTCGCTTCCCACATCTTATCCACCCCGGGGGCTACTCCCACCTTGTCCAGAATATTATGGAGTACGAATATTAATTGTATAAAAATGAGGTTAGATGGAGACCAAAGTTTCGGGGATAATGTTCATTCAACCAAATAAGAGTCGAGAGGAGGAACCGGTTAGAAAGAGTTATAGGAGAATAAGAGGTGAGGTAGTGGTGAGTTGTGCCTGAGATAAGATCCTGGGACCAAATGGGTTCACATTGGCCTTTGTCCAGCTGTGCTAAAGCAGATTTAAGCGGACTTGATGCGGACCATAATGACATTTCTAGAAACGGGTGAGTTCAAAGAAGCCTTAACACTTCATATTTATTATGCTGAAAGATGAGGGTTATAAGCACAAGGACTACATGCATAGTAGTTTGGTGGGTATCATATATGAGATAATTCCTAAGGCGCTTTCTAACATACTAAAAAAGCACTAAATAAGGCAATACCCATTTTCTGGAATGCGTTTGATCAAGTAGATAGAGTTTGCATGCAACTTTGGGGGCGAATGAAGTAATTGATCCTAGAAGGAAGAAGGGAGAGCTAGGGATTAGGAATTTTTGCATGCAAGTTGGACCTTGAAAAGGTCTATGTTGATATGCATTTGGAACTCTTGGATTACATCATAATGATGACATATTTGGGACAAGATGAGGTGGATAAAATTTTGTATTTCTATTGTTAGATTCTAAGTCTTAGTGAATGGAAGACCTTCTGGTGATAGGTGGGATCCGCTATCTGCGGTGCTATTCTTTTTGGGGATGAAATCGCTGAAATAAATTGATGGAGGATTTTTAAGTGACCTTTTTACCTCATTGAGGAACAAAGATTCATTAGGGTTATCCAGTTCATGTTTGTGGATGACACCTTTGTATTCGGCGATGCAGTTGTGCCCCAGCTAAATATTTAAGACAAACCCTTATGTGGTTCCAGGTGGTGTCTATCTTGGCTAAAGTTCAACCTTTGGGAATGCGAGATCAAACTGGTGGGCGGGGTAGCAAATGCTGAAGATCTAGCATACATGTTGAATAAGGTAGGAGCACTACCTACTACTTACCTTGGTCCATCTTTCTCTGGGTGCTTTTAGTAAGGATTCGGTAGAGTGGAATATTGTGATTGAGGGGGTGGAAAAGCGGCTAGCTATGTGGCGAAATATGTATTTGTTCAAAGAAGGAAATGAAATATTAATCAACGTGCCTTCCACATATTACATGCCATTGATGCAACATTGATCTTGCTGAAACAAAAATTGGAGAGGCCATGGCGGAATTTTGATAGGAGAACGCAAGTGGAATTAGGAATATTGCTTAATGAATTGCGAATCGGTGATATCTTCAAAGGAATAAGATAATGGAGTAGAAGATCTTAGGATTTTCAATAAAGCTTACTAGAAAGAATCTCTGGAGAGTATTTTTTAATCACTTACTTCATCAAAAAAGAAAAGAAAGAAAGAAGCTCTGAAATTTTGGGTGGACGAGTATGCTTTATGTAAAAAGTTGTAGTAGAATTGGTAAGGGGGTATATGACTAGAAACGTTACATTGCCATATAATTGTGGATTGTGGAGGAACATTATGAAAGGGTGGGAAGACTTTAGCCTATTTATCACTTATGGCAGGGAATGGTAGTAGTATAAGTTTTTGTAGACACAGGTGGTGTGGTGACAGACATTAAGTATTGCATTCCCTAATTTCTTTAGAGTGTCGTGCCAAAGATGATTGTACAACAGAGCCGAAAGATACATAACGGGGAAGTTTATTAGAATTTGAGGTTTAGGAAAAACTGTTAAGATTGGGAAATGAGCGAGTTTAACATCTATTGGAGCTGCTTCACAAGCACATTACACTGAATGATACACCACTTATGGAGATGGGTGAGGTTTTAGGTGGGATGGCCTATATATAGTCAAAACTCAAATCTTACTACTATAGATTGTTGGGGAGATCCTGCACCAAATGATTCATTAATTGGGGGTGTCGAATAAGGTTCGTTCACGGCATTTGGTGTTTTGTGTGCAAACATTCGAGTGAAAATGTAGATCATCTCGTGTTGCATTTAAACAAAGCAGTTGTGGTGGGTGGTCCTACATTGGTAAAAGTGCAGTGGGTGATGCAGAGCACTATCAAAGAAGCGCTTAGTAGTGTTATCAAAGGCGCGCTTAAAGCGAGGCTCAGAACATGTTGAGCCCTTTGCCTCGCTTAATGGGCGCTTCAGTGTTGTCATCAAGGCTCTAAGACATACTTTTCCTTGCCAATGAGCGTAGTCTTAAAGAGGCGACACTAAATAATTTATAAATAACTTTGTCGTAAATTTCTTCAGTTTCTTTGTCCATATATTTGGTAATCATGCTTATAGATATTAGTCTTGAACTACACGTACAAATTTGTAGTTTTTCTCTATTTGCGCCTTTCTTCATCAAAGCCCACGCATTATTTGCGCTTTGCGCTTAAATCCTCAACAGACCTTAGAGTTTTTTTGCGCTTTTCGCTTTTGATAACACTGACGCTTACATAGCTGCTCTTACATATCGGCATGTAGAAGGAGGAGAGAAGACCTAGGGCAGGGGATGTTGCCTTGTTAGCTCTTATTTGGGTTGTATGGATAGATATAAACAAGGGGCTGTTTAGCATAGCTTTTTATCTTTAGTTCTCTTTTGGTGTACTCATGAGCTTCCAGCTTGTATAGATGATTGGGTATTTTTGTACGTAGCTATATTTTTAGTGGGTTCTCTGCTGTTTGGTCTACTGCTAGTATACAGGGTTTTCCCATCATTAATGGATTGTATACCTTATTAAAAATAACATCAGGCCGTCAACTTGTTCAAAATAAAAAGAAAAGAAACAAATCTTTACCATTGTTTTATTATGGAGGATCAGACTTTACATTATCATATTTTAATAGCCCTTTTTGATATGAGTCATCTGTGAAGGATATAAAATTTATGAGATGAAGAGAAAAATCATGGTTTACTTGGAAAATTATTTAAGAGTTCAAATGTTCAATATTTTTGGAATAATAAGTAGAGGTAACAACTGGGTGGGTTGGTCAAATGTGGGTGGTCAAAATGGGTCAAATCAATAGACTGGTGATGACTCGACCTGCCCAAAGTTTGCTTGGGTCAAATCAATTGCTGCCCCTTTCTGTTGCCCTCTTTTACTGAACATCAAGGGTTATCAGTTTGTGATAGGGGAAGGGCTTTTCCTTGTATAACGTTGCAATCCTTATACGTGGCCTTGTCACTTACTAGATGAAGTCTATTTGACTATAGTTACAGCTACTCTTAAATGTTGCCAGATGTGATTCCCTCTTTTAAAAGTGTGTTAGTTAAAAATAAATCACAAGGCAAACTCTAAAATAGTATTCACTTCATTTCTAGTCCCATAACCATATCCCCCATATGCTGGATTGAAATTTGTTTGTAGATCTACGCATGTCTTTTGAGATCTCCCCAATAACATTGTTGGTAATTTGGGACTCCTTGTACCGAGGTATCCACATCCTCTTGGAATTTGGTTTTACCCTTTTCATGACATCGGAAGCTTATGTTTTTGCATTCAGCCTCATAATTTGATCAAAATACTGTTTATTAACCCCCCAAAAGGATAAAAACATATTAAAGTTGCTCTTTTTCCCTGCGAATTGTAGTCTAGTGGATTGGTACGCTTTCATAGCATGGAGCAAAAATCAAAATTGAAGCAAGGTTGACAGAGAGTTGGGAATTTGTATGTCCTATTAACCATGCTCGTGAATGGAGTTCTTCTTTTTACGTCGATATGGCGGGAGGGAATAATCCAAATGTATTATTGGATCACGAGCTCTCTTATCCTACTTCATGGCTCCATATTTTTTTTTTTTTTTTTTTTGAGAAAGTTAGCAATTATATTAATCTTCAGCACAGAGGTTGTGTTGGACTAGCAGCTAAATACAGATCCCAAAAAATAAAAAATGTACAAAAATCTATCCTACTTCATGCCTTCATGCCTTTGGAAAGGCAGATAGATATAGTGCTAGAACATGAAATTAGCTAAATACATGTGCCTTGATGATGAGAGAAGTTAGATAAATGATATACTATTACAATGTGGTTTGGTTTATAGAATCAAGAATCTTATCTCAGCAACTAATTTGAACGTGCAGCATGTTTTCATCTCCAATGGTACTTTATTTGGAAAAAAAAGAAAAAAAGAGAGATAATGTCTAGATTTCTGGTGGTCCTCTGTGTGAAGCCGGTCTAGGTTTTCTGACTGTAATTCCTATTGCTCACCTGGCTTATCCATCTTTTATCTGTGCTTTGTATCCTTAACTTCATTGTTGTACTGCCTTATTGCAGTTTACGAGGAAAGCAACTATATCAAGTTCCTCCAATTGATGTTGGCAATGAACAACATGTGTTGGCTGTCTATAGTGCTGAAAGAGCCACCAACGTACTTTTCAAAATCCTTGGCTTCTTTTGGTTGTGCAGATTCTGTTTTCTGACATTCCTTACCTTATCATTGCTTGTAGGTTGTGGAAGATGCAAATGCTCTAATATTACGCTGTGACTCTGAAGATTTAAAGAAGACATGGCAGAGTCACTTGCTGGGGGCCATCTATCGTGCATCGGTAGACCTTTGTGCTATTTCTCTTTATTCTGATTTGGAATCGATTGCTTATTGACATGCCAATAGCTAGAGTCATAAGATTGTGGTTGGATGGTCTTTGTCAGATAACATGCCTTTGTAGGTGCCTATGACAAACTATGAATTGATGAGTAGAAACTGCTGTTAATAGTTTAAATTAAGGTGAAAATGTGGTGAGTGAAGCACCCGAGGGTGTGACCTAGTGGTCAATGAAGTGGGTTGAGAACCTGAGGTCTCACGTTCAAATGCCAGAGACAAATACACTACGTGATTTGGTGGGAGGTAGCAGGTATCCCCACGGTTATTAAAAAAAGAATGTGGTGAGTGGTGAGTGTTCCGCAAAATTTGATCTTGGAGACTATAGTGTGATAAACCTGTCGCCTTCAAGAACAAAATGATTTTTTCCTAAAAACTTGTAGGAGTATCACTCTCTCTCTTTCCTTTTCTCTAGACAATGTTAATGGATCGAGATCCTTACCATAAGTAAATGGGGATCAATTAGAAGCATTGGGAAAATAGGTTTCTGGTGTGGATTGAGAGCTAGGACGAGATGTCTTAGTTTAACTTCATCATTACTTCACTTAGATTTGGCAGTTTAAGTCTTCGGATTTCAGGAGATCTTAGAGACTGACTTTATTGGTTGCTTTCGGGATAGTACTTTTTATCCCCTTTTCAAGGGGTGGGGTGGGGGTGTTTTATGGGGAAAACAAGAGTATATATTCATCAAGTCCTTGTGATGATTTCAAGAAGGAGGAAGAGCTTCTTGTATTTTTGTGTGTATATTCACATCAAGAGTACTGACATTTTATACAATGAATCCTATGGCTAAACTAGGAAAAGAAATCAGTAGTTGCTACAATCAAGCTACAGAATATTATCTGCCTATAATTAGGCTAGAGAATAAAATCTAATTTAATCAAATCTTTCTACTAATTAAACTAATCAACACTCCCCCTCAAGTTTGTGCAAACATGTCCCACATGCCCAACTTGCAAACCAAAGTGTGAAAAGTCTTTTTGCTGAGACCTTTTGTGAGCACGTCCGCTAGCTGCTTTTCTGACGGTACATGAAGCAAACTGAAGGTACCACCAACAATCTTTTCTTTGATGAAATGTCGATCAATTTCAACATGTTTTGTTCTATATTGCAGCCTTGTCGCAATAAAACAAAAGCTTCCCTATCTCAGACAATCTCAATTCCTTCATTAACTTTTGTAGCCAAATAAGTTCACAAACATCCTGGGCCATTGTTCTATATTCTGCTTCTGCACTGGATCTGGCAACTGCATTTTGTTTCTTGCTTCTCCATGTAACTACATTCCCTCCCACGAGTGTACAATAATCAGATTTAGATCTTCTGTCATAGATCCAGCCCAATCCGCATCTATAAAGGCTTCTATCTGGAGGTGACCATGTTTGGAGTAAAGTAGGCCCTTTTCCGGTGCAGACTTCAGATACCGCAAAATGTGAAAGACGGCTTGCATATGAGGATCTCGTGGATCGTGCATGAACTGACTCACCAAGCTAACTGAATAAGCTATGTCTGGCCTAGTGTGAGAGAGATAAATGAGTCTTCCAACCAACCTCTGATATCTCTCCTTATCAATTGACTTTCCAACCCCAGTTTGTAACTTGTGATTGCTTTCAATGGGAGATTCTGCTGGTTTGCAACCTGTCATACTAGTTTCTTTCGAGAGATCTAGGATATATTTCCTTTGAGAAATAAAGATTCCTCTTTTTGATCTAGCAACCTCAATTCCCAAGATGTATTGCAACTTCCCTAGATCTTTGATCTCGAATTCCTGGGCTAACAACTTCTTCAATCGGGCCATCTCTTCATTGTCATTCCGTGTCATTACTATGTTATCAACATAAACTATGAGAAGAGTGATTTTACCCTTTTGGTGTTTCATGAAGAGGGTATGATCGACATTACTTTGTTGATAACCGAAGGAGATCATCGCTTTGCAGAATCTGTCAAACCAAGCTCTTGGAGATTGCTTCAGTCCGTACAAGGCTTTTTTCCGTCTGCACACTTTCCCTTGACTTTGTTCTGTATCAAATCCAGGAGGAATCTCCATATACACCTCTTCTTCTAAGTCGCCATGAAGAAATACTTTCTCACATCAAACTGTTGTAAGTCCCAATCAAGATTAACTGCACAAGACAAAAGAATTCTAATAGTGTTCATTTTTGCAACAGGGGCAAATGTCTCCTGATAATCCACTCTATAAGTTTGAGTGAACCCCTTAGCCACCAGTTTTACTTTGAATCTTTCAATCGAACCATCAGCTTTGTGCTTCACAGTAAAGACCCACCCATCAACCAATTTCTTATTTAATGGTGAAGTGACAAGATCCCAAGTCTCATTCTTTGATAGGGTCTTCATTTCTTCAATCATAGCTTCCTTCCATTTAGGATTTGCAAAAGCTTCCCTGCAATTCTGGGGAATAAATGCAGAAGAAATAGACAAGGCAAAAGCTCTATAGGAAGGAGATAAGGAATTATAGAAGACAAAGTTAGATTAGGGATGTTTGGTGCAAGATCTGACTCCTTTTATGTGAGCAATAGGTACATCTAACTCATTAGGAAATGTAGATAATTCACAGTAGAAGAGGTTTCAACAACAGAAAAGGGTTCAACTTCAGCAGATTGCATGATGACTTCTTCAGTTCTCTTTTTCCTTGAATAAGTTATCAAATTAGGTCTATCCAAACGCCCAATAGTCTCCCCTGAATTCTTTCTTCAATTTCACATTCTCCTGTCTTATTCTAGCAAATGCCTATTTTTCCTTTCAACAACCTCATTTTGTGCACTAGTATAAGGACAACTAGTTTGATGAATTATCCCAAAAAACTCCAAATAAGCACCAAATCTTTACCCATATATTCGTGCCATTATCAGTTCGCAAGATTTTTATCTTGACCTCAAATTGGGTACAGATCATCTTATGAAACGACTCATCTTATGAAACGACTGAAAACAAGAGAAGACTTCATTAAAGCCTTTAACAAATATACCAAGTCATCCTAGTGCATCAATCAATAAAAATAACAAACCATCGACTACCAGACAACGAAACTGTTTGAGTGGGACCCCATGCATCAGAGTGAATAGTCAAAAAAGGGATAGTACTTTTATTATCACTTAAAGGATAAGAGTTTCTAGTGTGCTTGGCATATATACAAGTATCACAAAACAAAGATTCAAACTCAGTTCTAGAAAACAAACTAGGATATAGTTTCTTTAGAACAAAAAAGGATGGGTGCCCCAACCGTCTATGCCACTGTATTATTTTTTGGTAGACGTTCTTAATTCCTCCAAAAAAGGCTTGACCAAAGTCTCGAGTTCCATCAGTCCAATATAAGTCATCATGCAATCTACCACTGCCAATCCTCTTCTTTGTTTGAAGATCCTTAAACACACAATAATTAGGGAAGAACTCGACACTACAGTTTAGTTTTTTGGTGATGCGCTAACAGATAACAAGTTAACGGGAAACTCAGGTACATGGAGAACGGATGACAATGTAATATCATGTGTACAGATAACAGAACCTATTCTAGAGATAGGAGTTAGAGAGCCATTGGCTATTCTGACACAGTCCTGTTTGGGACTAGGAGAGTAGTTTTGAAAGCCTTTAGAGGAGCTTGTCATGTGTCTATTCGCACCAGAATCAATAATCCATGAATTAAGATGGGCATTAAAGGCAATACCTGACTGCACATAATTGGAAGTCCCAACATTAGAAGTGTCAAGTTTGTTCAGGAGAAGGCGAAGGTGCTGAACTTCCTCTGAAGACAAAGTTTCTCTTGAAGCATTTTCTCTGAATGTTTCCACATTTTCTGCAATATTAGCTTGACCCCTTGATAGACCGACGCACTTGCCTCCACGACCTCTAGTTGGTCTATCATGTAGTTTCCGACATGTCTCTTTTGTATGTCTTGACTTTCCACAGTAATCACATTGCAAGTGATCTTTATTAGAAGTGAACGCCTTTGTTTGCTCGTGAGACAAGTTAACCCAGACTTCTCGGTTGGTGCGGATAAAGCATGACTCCTCGTCGGCTCTCTTCCTGTTGAACATAAGAGTATGCATCCTCAAGAGAAGGAAAAGAAACTTTACCAAGAACCTTGAACCCTGATTTGATCGGACTCTGGGTTCAAACCGGCCAAAAAATCATATATCCTTTCCTTTTCAACCAATTTCTGAAAGAGAACTGCATCATCGGTACACTTCGCTTGGAGATCCTGATAGTAGTCAATTTCCTGCCATAACCTAGTTAACTCGGAATGGTAGTCAGTGATAGTCAACTCACCTTGCTTAGTGGCATGAATTTTATTTCGAATTTCAGAGACCTGAGCGTCATTTCCCTTACGAGAGTAAGTGCGCTTAGTGGATTTCCAGATCTTTTCAGTAGTATCAAGTAATAAATACTGTTTAGAAATTCGGGGGTGCATAGTATTCAAAAGCCATGTCATAACTAGGGAATTATCTGAATCCCATTGACTATAGCTAGCATCAGTCACAACATGTGCTTTCTTTTCTCCCGTAATATAACTAAGCAACTTTCTAGACTTAATAAAAAGCAAACAAGATCTTGACCAAGCAAGGTATGTACCAACCCCATCCAATTTAACTGCGCTAACTTGTGAAACAGAATTAACCATTTGTGAAAGAGAATTATCTGTTGATTTGGTGTCCCCCATTATTTCACAAGTAGCATTCCAGAAGCCAAAAAAGGAAAGTAATCAAACCTAGAGAAAGAAATTGCTCTTTTCTACCAAATTATCAAACCTAAAATCCAAGGATGAGGGAAAAAAACAGCAACCTTCGCTGGAAATCAAGATCTGAGAAGCTGAAATCCTACTTTCGGTGAGACAAAAAAAACTTTTGGAATTGGGGTAGGCTCGGAATGTGCTGGCAATTCGAAAGGAGCAAAAACATTTCAGAAAAAGTCGCCGAAAAGCTGTTTACTTGCTGGCGCGTGAGATATGCGCGCGCCGAGTCGGAGCTGTTGGCGGCGCATGGAGAGGTTCTTCTCGGAGTTGCTTATTGGGGTTTTGTCGCCGTCGCCTGAGGAAGCTTGTAGTGATGTTAGTTTTTCCACACTACTGGTATATAATTGTTCCGATGTGTACAACCGCCGTGAGGGAGGAAAAACTCGACCTCTTTCAAAGAACTGGAACCCTATAGTATTGCTGAGGGAGGAAACTCACCTCAAAATGGCAGCAGAGGCTCTGATACCATGATGATTTCAAGAAGAAGGAAGAGCTTCTTTCACATCAAGAGTACTGACATTTAATACAATGAATCCTATGGCTAAAATAAGAAAAGAAATTAGTAATTGCTACAATCAAGCTACAAAATAAGATCTGCCTATAATTAGGCTAGAGAATTGTGAGAATGCACGGGAGAAAAATATTATTGATATTCTGTTTAATTATAATACAATGAGCTCTATTTATACAATACATATCATACTCCTATTCTATGTGGGACTAGGACTAATTCATAGTACATAACTATCTAACATTCCCCCTCAAGTCGGTGCATACAAATCATATGTACCGAGCTTGTTACATATGTATCTAATACGAGGACCAGTAAGGGACTTGGTGAAAATATCTGCAAGTTGATCATTCGACTTCACAAACTTTGTAGCAATATCTCCTGAGAGTATCTTTAGTCAATCTTAATGTGATTAGTTCTCTCATGGAACACCTGATTTGATGCAATATGAAGGGCAACTTGGTTATCACACACAAGTCCATCTTGCTGATCTCACCAAGTTTCAACTCATTAAGCAAATGTTTGATCCAAACTAGCTCACAAGTTGCCACATGCATTGCTCGATATTCTGCTTCTGCACTAGACCGAGCAACTACATTCTGTTTCTTGCTCTTCCAAGACACCAAATTACCTCCTACTAAAACACAATATCCAGACGTAGAACGTCTATCAGAAGGTGATCTTGCCCGGTCAGCATCTGAGTACCCAACAATTTGCTCATGGCCTCGATCTTCAAATAATAATCCTTTGCTTGGAGCTGATTTTATATATCGAAGAATGCGGACAACTGCATCCCAATGACTATCACAGGAAGAATCCAGGATCTGACTTGCCACACTTACTGGATAGGAAATGTCAGGTTTAGTCAGTGTGAGATAATTTAATTTACCAACCCACCACCTATATCTTGCAGGATTGCTAAGTGGCTCCCCCTGTCCTGGTAGAAGTTTAGAATTCGGATCCATAGGAGTGTCAATAGGTCTACAGCCTGTTATTCCTGTCTCCTCAAGAATGTCTAAGGCATACTTCCTTTGTGAGATAACAATACCTGAGCTAGACTGAGCGACCTCAATACCTAGAAAATACATTAATTTGCCCAGATCCTTAGTCTGAAAGTGCTGAAAGAGATGTTGCTTCAACTTAGAAATACCATCCCGATCATTGCCGGTAATAACAATATCATCAACATAAACCACCAGATAAATACTGAGATTTGAAGCAGAATGCCGATAATACACAGAGTGATCAGCTTCACTATGAGTCATGCCGAACTCCTGAATAACTGTGTTGAACTTACCGAACCAGACTCGAGGAGACTGCTTTAGTCCACAGAGGGATCGACGCAACCGATATACAAGGCCACTAGACTCCTCGTGATGAGCAACAAATCAGGTGGTTGCTCCATATAAACCTCATCCTCAAGGTCACCGTAAAAAAAAGCATTCTTAATGTCCAACTGATAGAGAGGCCAATGGAGAACAACAGTCATGGATCGGAAAAGGCGGACTGATGCTATTTTAGCCACGAGAGAGAAAGTATCACTGTGATCAAGCCCAAATATCTGAGTATACCCTTTGGCAACAAGACGAGCCTTAAATCGATCAACCTGGCCATCTGGACCAACTTTGACTGCATACACCCAATAACAACTAATAGTCGATTTATCCGAAGGAAGAGGAACAAGCTCCCAAGTACCACTCGTATGTAAAACAGGCATCTCATCAATCATAGCCTGTCGCCACCCTGGATGAGACAGTGCTTCAACTGTAGACTTAGGGATGGAAATAGAGGACAAAGATGATACAAATGCACAATGGGGTGATGACAGACGATGATAACTTAAATCGACATAATGGGCATTAGGATTGTTAGATAGTTATGTGTAAATAATCGTAGTCCCATGTGTAATAGGAGTAGAATATGTCCTAGTCCCATATGTAGTAGGAGTAGAATATGTCCTAGTCCCATATGTAGTAGGAGTAGAGTATGTACTATATATATGACTCATTGTATCATTGTTAATAATAGATTTTTCTCCCGTGCATCCTCACATGATATCAAAGCTTCAGTGAAACGTTATGCGTCATTCCAGCGACATCCGGGAAGAAAGATCTATCGCCATGCAATTTTCCGGCAACTTCGTCTTGTTCCCATGGTTCATCACTGCTACACTGGTATTGTGCATATACCAGTACCACCATCGGATCTAAAACCCTTGTGCGACCAAACCCCAAAAATTCCAGCCTTATCTGAACAGAAAAGTCAGTCACCGTGCGTCTTTCCGATTGACGACTCAAGATTGAGCGTTATCTCCTCATTGGTAAGTGTTGTGCGAAAACCAACAGTACCATCTTGTTTGGAAAAGTAAGACGACAAAACCTCAGTAAATCGTGCCTGCAGAAAATCACGCGCCTCCACGCGGCGCCAGAAGTAGGGTTTCGACGAGCTATAGTAACTTTTCCGGCGCGTGAGCCATTTTTGACAAATCTTCTTCAGGACAACTTACTCGTCCAGTGATTCCGAGCCTACCCATATAAATTACATCAATTTCTGACATTTTTTATTTTTTCCGACGTGAACAATGATTTATACCATGTGAGAATGCACGGGAGAAAAATCTATTATTAACAATGATACAATGAGCCATATATATAATACATATTCTACTCCTACTACATATGGGACTAGGACATATTCTACTCCTACTACATATGGGACTAGGACATATTCTACTCCTATTACACATGGGACTAGGATTATTTACACGTAACTATCTAACAAGGATTAAGTGTGGACCGTATACCTTTCCGGAGTGCAATCGGTTGACTAAGAGGAGACAAGTCCGTAGTATTAGCAGGATCAGGTGCAGGACGTGAATCAGCTGGGCCTGATGCTGGGCGCCGACGACGATGATAAGCCAGGAGTGGTGGAGCTGTAGAAGGTTGAACTGGACTAGGCGGTGGAACTGGAGCTATAGGTGATGGAGCTGGAGCTGGAGCTGAAGCTGTAGGTGAAGATGACTGGGAGATAGTGACTGAATCTCCAAAAGATGGAATTGGTAGCACCTCAGATATATCTAAGTGATTACCTGGACTTGTGAAGTATTATTGATATTCTGTTTAATGCTGGAGCTCTGATACCATGTGGGAATGCACGGGAGAACAATATTATTGATATTCTGTTTAATTATAATACAACGAGCCCTATTTATACAATATATATCATACTCCTATTTTATGTGGGACTAAGACTAATTCATATTATGTACATAACTATCTAACAAGAATAAAATCTAATCTAATCAAATCTTTCTACTAATTGCACTAATCAACACCTTGCATGTTGTTGCTTTCCTATGAGAAAGTTCTCAAAAGTGATGTTTCATGCAGGGATCAGCTCCAATTACTGGTTTATCTGAATCATCATCTGAGTCCGAAGACTATGAAGCTGATCATGCAGAAAATTATCATTTAATGGATCTCTCAAAAATGGAGAGTCTGTATTTGACCGGTATTCTTGATGAGTTAAAGATGTGCTTCAATTATAGTCATGAGGTGAGTATTGGTGAAAATTGTCAAGGACACTTTTTCTTGAAAAGCAGTGACTCCACTGAGATGTATAATATGCTTTCCACTTTGTCTAGCATGATCAAAGTTTTACTAAGGCACTTCTAGCTGAGGAGAGAGGCTTATTTGAATTTCGAGCAACGGGTGGTCGGGTAAGATTACTGCAGGTTTTGCTGTCGGTCTTGTTTTAGCTTGATCTCTAATCTTTTGCTTTAATGCTTTAAATTTATGTCTTACACAGGTTGAGCTTTCAATTAGAGGCAATGATATTTTTATAGGGACTCTTCTGAAAGCTCTGGAGGTAGAAGATTTGGTGTGCCAGACAGGGATATCTGGCTCTTGTTATCTAGCACGATCCTTCATAAGAAATGTTGGTGCACCCCCCCTTTTAAAAGATGCCGACAGCCAGAGCAATGAATTTAGTCAATATGATGGAGAAGAGAAGTTTTATGAGGCATCTGAAAATTTAAATGACCTGGCTGATAGTCCGTATTCATCTGGAAATTTTTTGTCATCAGAAAAGACTATGTCAAAGGCACCTAGTTTTAATCGTTTTGCTGGTCTTCTTCCTATTGATGTTCATGATAATGGAACTAATTCTGTAAAACTGACTGATACATTAGATAGTTTCGTGAAGGCTCAAGTGGTTATTTATGATCAGAAGTCACCTCGCTATACTAGCATTGATACAAAGGTCAGCTGGTGTTTCTTATCTGGCTAAATCTGTTTTCTTAGTTCTGCACTTAGGATTTCTAACTTAATTGCTTATTGGTTATTACAGGTAGCCGTCACACTTGCTACCTTGTCTTTTTTCTGTCGTAGGCCAACAATACTGGCAGTAATGGAATTTGTAAATGCCATTAATGTGGGGGAGGAAAGCTGTGAATCTTTCAGTGACACTTCTTCATCAGCCATTACACAACATGATAGTTCCAAGGAAAATGTGGTTGATTCGCAGTTGTTTGAGACAGCTGATGTGCCTGCAGTGAAAGGTTTGCTTGGGAAGGGGAAGTCGAGAATTATTTTTGGTCTGACACTGAACATGGCTCGTGCCCAGATCTTGCTGATGAAAGAGGATGGATCTAAGCTCGCTACCTTGTCTCAGGATAATTTTCTTACTGATATCAAGGTCTGTTGTTTCCATCAACTTTGATTTTCTCAGTTGTGATATTTATTATGTGAGTGCAACTTTTCAATCTTGTTTTCTCCTCGGATAGGTGTTTCCATCGTCTTTTACTATAAAGGCATCTCTTGGAAATCTGAGAATTAGTGATGACAGCCTCTCTAGCAGCCACCTTTATTTCTGGGCATGTGATATGAGGAATCCTGGTGGTAGTTCTTTCGTAGAGGTAATTCATTATATAGCTAGCGTGGTCGTTGTTCTAGCTATTCCTGCTGTTAATATCATTGATTGTTGTTGTCGTGATTGTTGTCTTTTTGGCTATGGTTATAATATTAGTGAAGTTCTAACATCTTATTTGCTAGTTACTCCTGTAGGTCCGACCAAAATGGCCACTGTGTATTTTTCTGCTTTGAAACTTTAGAAATTGTTATTTAAAATCTTTGCACCCAAAAGGGAGGGGGGGGGGGGGGGGGGGAGGCAATAGTCAATGAAACAGGTGCAATCCTTGGAGATTAGGTATCCAATCTTCGCAGAAACAAAAAACAGTGAAACACTAGGTTATTTCTTCCCATGTGCCTAAGCCGTGGTGGCAGAGTTACCTGATACTTGTTCTGGTGGGAGGTGGGAGGTAGCATGTACTGATGTACCCGATGGAATAGTCGAGGTGTATGCAAGCTGGCACATATGACATAACAACAACAACATACCCAGTATAATCCCACAAGTGGGGTCTAGGGAGGGTAGCGTGTACGTAGACCTTACCCCTACCTGGCGAGGTAGAGAGGTGGCCCATATGACACCATTATAGAAAAAAAAAAGCAACACCAACACCAACAACCAGTGATGTCCCACAAGTGGGGTCTAGGGAGGGTAGTGTGTACGCAGACCTTACCCGTACCTTGGGAGGGTAGAGGGCTGTTTTCGAGAGACCCTCGGCTTGGGAAGGAAGAAAGAAATAGCAGAAACAAGCGTTACCAACACCAAGTGCCAGAAAGATAATCACAACAAACTAAGAGCCAGAAAATAGATGGAATGAAGCAGTAGCAACAAACATCAACCACAACAAGAAACTAACAAACCAATGCAGTTGTAATAGGAAAACATGTAAAATTAGCAATCTAAGAGTAAGAAAACACTACCAAACTAGCCTAATTGCCCCTATACGGATCTAAAAGCTTTCGACTACCTACTAACCTTCTATCCTAATTCTCGACCTCCACATCCTCCTATGAAGGGTTATGTCCTCGGTAAGCTGAAGCCGCGCCATGTCCTGCCTGATTAACTCCCCCCAACCCAATATTTCTTTGGCTTCACTATACCTCTCCTCATACCCACCAATGCCAACCGCTCACACCTCCTCACTAGGGCATTTTGGGCTTCTCCTCTTCACATGCTCGAACCGTCTAAGCCTCGCTTCCTACATTTTGTCCTCCACTGGGGCCACACGCACCTTTACCTGTATATCTTCATTCCTAATCCTATCCATCTGGTATGCTCGTACATCCATCTCAGCTTCCTCATTTTTCGCTACTTTCATCTTCTAGGTATGTGAATTGTTGACTGCCCAACATTCTGGCCCATACAACATAGTTGGTCCAACCACCACTCTGTAGAACTTATCTTTAAGTTTTGGTGGCACATTCTTATCACACATAACACAGACGCTAGCCTCCATTTCATTCACCCCGCTCCGATATGTTGTATGACATCCTCGTCAATTTCCCCATTCCCTTGAATAACTGACCCGAGATACTTGTAACTTTCTCTCTTGGGAATGACTTATGAATTGAGCATCACATCCATGTCTGCTTCCTCCATCATGAACTTGCACGCCAAGTCTTCTGTCTTAGTCCTGATCAACTCGAACCCTTTAGACTCTAAGGTCTGTCTCCACACCTCTAGCTTGTGGTTAACACCGTTCCGCGTCTCGTCGATTAGTACTATGTAATCTGCGAATAACATACACCATGGCACCTCCTCTTGAATGTGACACGTCAGTGCATCCATCGCCAAGACAAATAAAAACGGGCTAATCGCGGATCCCCGGTGTAACCCCATCACAGCCGGAAAATGATTTGAGTTCCCTCCCACTGTCCTCACCTGAGTCATAGCTCCATCGTACATGTCCTTAATCGCTCTAGCGTACGCCACAGGAACACCCTTAGCATCCAAACATCTCCATTGAACCTCCCTTGAGACTCAGTTGTACGCTTCCTCTAGGTTGATAAACACCATATGCAAATTCTTCTTCCTCTCCCTGTAGTGTTCCGCCAACCTCCTAATAAGGTGAATAGATTTTGTAGCCGAACGTCCCGACATGAATTCGAACTGGTTCTCAAAGATAGACATCGTCCTCCTAACACTTACCTCCACCATTCTCTCCCAAACTTGCATAGCGTGGGTAAGCAACTTGATACCCCTATAGTTGTTGCGATTTTGGATGTTACCTTTGTTGTTGTACAACAGAATCATCGTACTCCACCTTCATTCTTTGGGTATCTTCTTCCTCCATTTTGATTTATGTGGCGCTGTTTGACGAGCCACGGAGTTTAAGAACGAAAGACTTGACTTTTGGAATTTGTGGGTGCTAAACATGCTTCTGTGAGTATAGAAGCATGTCATTAAGAGAAATGAAAAATTTAAAATCAAATTATTTTTAAATATAGAAAGGTGCCATTTTTTTAAAATATACTAATAAGGAAACAATACCATATAAATTGGAACAGAAGGGTGTTGTCAAAGGTGTGGCCAGGTTACGATTTATCGAAGTGAGGCGCAACACAAGTTGGGTTCTTCACTGAAGGCTCTAAGATCCGAGGCATGCGCTTCAACAAAAACTAGCCAATGAACTACTACTATAAAAAAAGTTAATTTAGCAGGGGGACTGGGAATCAAAAACTTGAGAGTCCAGAACCAGAGCTTGATGATGAAGTGGCTGTGGAAATTTGTAGCAGATGAACAAACATTGTGGATAGAAGTGGTGAGGGAGAAATATGGAAAGGAAGGAAATTGGACAACCAAATCAGTGAGAAGTCCATATGGTGTTAGTTTGTGGAGATCAATTAGGAATCTGTGGCCAAAAGTGATCAACAAAGCAAAGTTCAAAGTTGGAAATGGTAGGAAGATATCACTGTGGGAGGACAATTGGCTTGGACAAGGAACCTCGAAGGGACTTTTTCCTGACATATATGCCTTGAATCAACAACAACAAGTAACATTAGAAGAGGTATGGTCAGGCTAAGGCTGGAATCTCACATTCAGAAGAATGCTAAATGACCGGAAAATTGACAGAGTTATTGAGTTCTATAGTACTCTGGAGCAGTTCAGTGGTATCAACTCAAATCAAGATCTAATCATATGGCAAGAGAACAAGCAGGGGAAGTTCTCTGTTAGGGCTGCTTATAAGGAATTCAACTTGTCCAACAATCAGGTTGACTGCTGGCCATGGAAGATGATATGGAAAGTAAAAATTCCATACAAGGTTGCCTGCTTTACATGGTTACTGGCAAAAGAAGCAGTATTAACACAAGACAACTTAACTAAAAGAGGATTCCAACTGTGCTCCAAATGTTATTTATGTGGAGAGAAGGCAGAGACAATTAACCATCTTTTTTTGCATTGCAAATTCACTATCCAGATATGGAAAATTTTCATCAATTTAAGGGGAATTCCATGAGCAATGCCAGGAAGAATTTTTGATATTCTAGCCAGCTGGAATAAAGAGGGCACACTTTCTAGAGATAAAGAGAGATGGAGAATTGTCCCAGCCTGCATATGGTGGACAATCTGGGAAGAGAGGAATCAAAGATGTTACAAGTCCAGTAACATCCAGAAGATAAAGATGAAATGTTTAGCTCTTTTCTATTTTTGGTGTAAAGAATAGTTTTTGGAGGATCATGAATCCATTTTAGATGTCCTAGATTCCTTATGAGAAGACCAACGATTAGAAGTGTCTTTTCTTTTTGCTAGGGCACTCTCATTGTAATTATGGGTGACTTCACTTTTTTAGTGAAGTCTTGTATTAATATACAAACATGTTACCTTCTCAAAAAAAGAAGAAGTTAGTTTAGGAGGCACCCCCGAAAAGCGCTACATAAATAATATAGTCAGCAAATTCTCTCTCACAAAATAAGTAAATAAATAAATAGACAAATGATTGGATTGGAAAAGTGGTCCATTAATTGTTAAGGGATCATCATGATGGCTATGATGTAAGTCGGATTTAAAGTGTAGTGCATGAAAAAACTAGGCTTTAGATTTGAATTAAAAATTATTTTGCTTCGAAATTCGAAATCTAAGATGGTCCTAACTTGATTAACATAAGTTGTTCATATATTTAATTTAATTATAGATTTTTAAACTTAGTTCTTTTTTTCTTGCATTTTGTTTACCTTAATTTTTATCTTCATTATGTGTCTTTCTTTACTGAAGTTTGCGCTTTAATTCCCAACATACCTTGGTGCTTTTTGCGCTTTCCACCCTCGAAACACACAATAGTATCAGGATTCAACTTGAGTTAGATCAACCGCCTCGCTCTCCCTTAAATATTAGTACCAATAAAGAAGTGGACATAAACTTGTTCAGATTATGTAGCATCTACTGATTCTTAGATTGATTTATTTTGGCAGAGATTATACTTACTGTTTGTCGCCTTATTTCATGCAAAATATTGTAAAACAGGCAAAACCTACGAACAGTTTGAGAGATATTGGCCGCTCTGGCCTAAATTTGCTTTGTCCTTGATTTTGTATGTATTCTTTTGGTTTGTCATTTGATACGCTGCTTTGGAGTTGTCATGTATTAATTTTCTCTGAACTAATCGTTCAGATTATTTGTGGATTGCAGCTAGAATTTTGTTCATTCAATGTTGATGATGAAGACTACATGGGTTATGATTACAGCATTATAGGCCAGCTGTCTGAAGTGCGGATTGTTTATTTGAATCGCTTTATCCAAGAGGTAGTGAAGCTTTAGCTTTTCTATTTGGCTATTCCTGTGTTATATGATCTCATGATATATTATGATTTTCTTGTAGATTGTCAGTTACTTCATGGGTCTTGTTCCAAACAGTTCTAATGACGTTGTCAGAATAAACGATCAAGTTACAAACTCGGAGAAGTGGTTTACAAGAAGTGAGGTTGAAGGATTGCCTGCTTTAAAGCTGGATCTTTCTCTAAGAAAGCCTATAATTTTAATGCCTCGAAGGACTGATAGCCTTGAGTGAGTTAATAATTCTCTGGTGATGATGCTTTCCTGTCAGTTCTGTGAAAATATACACCCGTTAGCAGTGCTCTAGTTTAAAAGTCTAATGTATTGCCTTGATTTTTCGTGTATCTTCATGTTTTCTGTGATCTGTTTTGTGGGGATATATGGATTATGGACTAGACATTTATACCCTTTAACACATCTGTGTAACAATAATTATAGCTGATCTCATAGTTTCCTCTTGCAGTTATTTGAAGCTCGATGTTGTTCACATCACTGTCCAAAACAGGTTTCAGTGGTTTTGTGGTAGCAAAAGTGAAATGAATGCTGTACACATGGAAATATTAACAATCTCTGTAAGATCTTTATGTTTTATCTCCGTTGGTTATGTTTTTGATCTAGATGCTAGTTGCTAATGGCCTAATATCACAATATTCTTACACTGATAAGGGAGTTTAACAAAGAATGAGAATAAATAGTCTAACTCAATAAAAATCTCATTTTTGCGGTCAAAGTTGCATGCTTTTTGCATGAAGCAAAAATTTGCATATTGCTAATCAGTGAACCTGTTTGAAGCTCAATTTTTATATATAATAGCATTTGAAAAGGTTGTGCAAGTTTGTCAAAGACAGTATCCTTTAAACAGAGAAGTTATAGGTTACTGCAGATTGTTAATTTGGTGGGCTTGCGTTATACAATGTAAGCTCAACGGTATGATAGAAAGACATCATAATAGTATTCTTTTTAGTTGTTCCTTCCTTTAAGTTACTCTCCATACATCGTTCATCTGAGAATTTGTCTCATATATATCTTCCTGTAGGTCAAGGACATCAATTTAAATGTGGGTGCTGGATCAGAATTGGGTGAAAGTATAGTCCAAGATGTCAATGGAGTTTCAATTGTTATACAGCGATCGTTGAGGGACCTATTGCATCAAATCCCTAGTATCGAAGTTGCTATCAAGGTACTTTAATACTAAAATTCTTACTGTAGTTTGGTTCTTTCTATCGTTCACTAACTAGAATTTTGTTGTTTTGGAGATCAAATTGTCCCAATCTCATGGTTTTTTGAATATTTCAGGTTGAAGAATTAAAAGCTGCTCTATCAAGCAGGGAGTATGAGATAATTGCAGAATGTGCGCAGGAAAATCTTTCGGAGACTCCTAATGTTGTGCCTCCTCTAATAGATGACGCCTCATCATCTTCAGCTGTCAAGACACAACATTTGTCAGTGAGAAATTCTGATGTTAAATCTGAAGCTGAAGATAAAGATAAGTGGATTGTAACCAAGGTCTCTATTGCTATTGATCTGGTTGAGCTTGGTCTTCACTATGGATTGACAAGGGATGCATCGCTTGCCACGATGCAGGTAATTGAGACTCCATTATTTAAGTTTATTTTGTTATTATTGTTATCCTTCCAAATTTTACTTTGATCTTGCTATTCCGGTTTGTTAATCTCATGCTTCTGTGAAAGGAAAGAACAATGTCTTTAGATGTTTCTTGGGTCAATAGATGTCACTGAGACAATATAATGGGCACATCTTCAAAACAGGTTGCTGATTTTCGCATGCATTTTCATTGAAGACATAGTGAGGAAACAGGCCAGCCATTTATGTCTAACTAGTGAAGTAAATTTGAGCAGGAGATGCTAGAACATGAACATATCAGCATGAAGTATATTACCTTTGTTCTGGTTAGGCAGTTATGCATACACGTATTGTCTCACTTATAGATAAATTGATCTCAACTAAATATGCATGAAGTGCAATATCTTGGATAGTTGTATATATACTGTGATGTTCATGATCTTCTTGGAATTTGAATCATATCTATTTGTATTAATCTCTCTTTTTTAATCATAAATTTTGCACATCGTCACTATCTTCCAAATATGTTTAATCTTTGTTTTCATTTAATCTATTAATTTTATGCCTGCCAAATTCTGAATCCGGATCTTATTTTTGCTTTTAAGGTAAGTGGTCTGTGGCTTCTCTACAAATCCAATACAGCAGGAGAAGGCTTTCTGTCTTCAACACTTGAAGATTTCACTGTGATGGATAATCGTGAAGGTATAGAACAGGAACTCAGGTTGGCAATTCGGAAGCCTGAAACAATTGGGTACAATCCTTCACAGTCAGTGACTGATGCTGGTGAATATGCTGGCATGGCCTTCAATACAAGTAGTGACAAGGACATGAAACTCGTACCTGCAATGGTTATTCTTGATGCAAGATTCTATGAAAATTTGACATCTTTTTCTCTCTTCATTCAAAGGCCACAACTGCTAGTTGCACTTGATTTTCTGCTTGCTGTTGTTGAGTTCTTTGTACCAAATGTTCGAAGTATGCTGGCAAACGATGACCAAGGAAGTTCTGCTCATGCTGTAGATGCTGTTATTCTTAATGACTCAGTTTATAATCAGTCTTCTGCTGAACTCTCACTTTCTCCTCAGAGACCTTTGGTTGCTGATGATGAAAGTTATGACCTTTTCACATATGATGGCAGAGGTGGAACTTTGATTTTGCAAGATAGGAGAGGACAAAATCTCTCTTCTCCGAGTGAAGAGGCTGTAATTTATGTTGGAAGTGGAAAGAAGTTGCAATTTAAGAATGTTAAGATCAAGGTGTGTCCTCTAAACGGATGTTTCTTTTATTACACGAATCTTGATAATGAAGCTTTATTGTTTTGACGGCGATGGAATTTCCATGTTGGTTTTCTTTTTTCTTTGTGGTTCAGAATGGAAAATATTTGGATTCATGCGTTTTACTTGGATCCAATAGCAGCTATTCTGCTTCAGAGGATGATGGAGTCTTCTTTGATGAAGCTTCATGTGAAGGACCATCAGAAGATGATTCTGGAGGGACCGTAGATGCTGTGCCATCTCAGAATACTAATGTCAGCAGATCTGCAGAGCTCATATTTGAGCTGAAGGTCAAATATTTTCTTATTTTTGTTGTTCTTTCTGCAATACCAGTAAAAGGTTTTCCTTCAAGCAATACACTAAATAGTTCATATATGGCCTTTCTGCCATGTGCATAAGTCTCTTTAGGTATTCTAAAAAATATGACCTTCAGTATCTACAATCTAAGAGGCCTGTGCACATATCTGATAAGGGAAAGGCACTTATTATCTATGATATAATTGTGAATCACGCCATGGTTTGATGGTAGTCATTTAAGAGTGCTCTTTGGTGTTCATGTATCCTTCCTCCAGCAGGTGCCATTTGTTTGTTTAGGGTTGTAACCTTTTAAACAGCGGTTGTATGAAGGCCTTTCAGTAACTAAGAACAGCAGAATGACAGTCCATGAGTGGCCTTAGGTTCAGATCATGGGTCCTCCCAACATAATCAGTTTGGATATAATTACCTCAAAATCTGTTGGGAAACAGTGATTGTAAAAGACCTTGCGTACAATAAGTATCATTGAAGCCTGCTAGACAAAAATGTTAATGTTTATGAGGATTCTTAGCACCAAAAATACAAGGTCTTCCCAAGTTCTGCTTTCTTTCTCAGCCCCCAGAATTTACATCTTTTAAGCAAACTTTTGTCACATGGAAGGCACACTTTTCTTCTCTCAATTTTATCATTGCTGACATGCTTCATGGTAGAAGAATTTCAGCCATTTTTATCAACGGAGGCTTTTCCTTAATCTTTAGAATGTCTACAATCTGGATAGTAATTTGACTCTACTATACAACATATATATCTTGCTTTGTTTTTGTTGTTTTAGCATGTGAAGTTTGTTTGCACTATGTTTGATTCTATGATGGAGAAGAAGGATAAAAGGGAGAAAACCTCTTGATTTTGCTTCTTTTAGTGAGAGTTACTCATTTAGATCCAATGTTTTTGATACAATTTGAGGGCAAGTGTTTCCTCATTTATGTCCAATTTCAAAGCGGTAGGAAATTGATTACTGAACCTGTCTGCTTTTAACTACCCCTCGTCCTTAACTTCCTTGCCAAGTGGTGGAAATCACCATAACGATCCTGTGTTATTTCCCTCTCGCCCACCTGTCCTCGTCTCATCTCGACCAAACATAGTGTTGATGATCTGGTGCATTGAATTAGGAGGAGTCATTTAATAGAAATTTGAACTTGCTATAATTTTAGTTACATCTTATGGAGAACAAAATACAGGCTATTGGTCCAGAGCTTACCTTCTATAATACATCAAGAAGTGTGGGAGAGTCTGCTGCCCTTTCGAACAAATTATTGCACATGCAGTTGGACGCCTTCTGCAGGTTGGTTCTCTCTGCTGAGCATTACAGTGTTCCAGTTTTGGTTTTTACTTGTATTTGTTGGGGATTGCATATTTTTCATATTTCTACCTGGTTTCATGGAATTTCCAATTTGTGTATGGAAGTCCTCTATCAGCTTCCTTGGGACATGGTAGTTGGTTAGGTAGGCCTATCGAGGAGGAATAACATGTCCTTCCATTTCTCTCTAGAATAATACTTATATTAGTCTACTGATGATTTATCTGATTATGTGTTGATTGGTTAGAGTCTTGATTCTTTGTTTGTTGAATTAGTTTCTAAAATGGTTCTCTCCATTAGTTTTGAGAAATTTTAGCGGTTGAAGCTTCTAATGTCAATAAGATGGCGACAAATGGTGTGTTCAGCAAGCTCTCTTAATTTTTTGATTATGCAATTTCTTCAGATTAAGAATGCTTAATGAAGATACTTGACATTATTATACTTTCAAATGAGTTGGTGAATGATGCTAGCTACCGCAATAACCAATTGCTACTTTTTTATGTGTTTTTTGGTATGACATGTGAAATTGGATTACTTCATCAGTTCTTCCTTCGTTTGTTACTGTGATGATCGAGATTAGTCTTGGTAATGCATCTAGAAGATTGAATTAACTTATCATGTGTAGTTTACAGGAAAGAATCTATGTATCCGGTCGAAAGTTATAAGCCAACTGGTAGAGTAACTCAAGATCTTTTTAGACCTCTTTGAATTCCCTTGAAAAACAATAATGTATCTCCAAACACCCTCTTTCACGTGGGGCTCAACTTTAGAGTTCACTAGTTTACTAAATACAGTTTCCTACAAAAAGATTAATTCTGATACCTTTTGAAGTATATTTATGCATCTAATCAAAAATCTTGAGGCAATTGATGGCTCACGACCATTTGTAAACCCACCTTACAAATTCCTTTTGTTGCCTTTACATACTCTCTTGAGGCAATTATATATCTCAACAGCTTCTTGTTTTTGTGTTGGACATTAAGTAAGGTATCCTGCATTTGAAGCTCTGAGGGGAACTTGTGTATTAGTATCCTTTGCTATTTACAGCTCGCTAATCATAGCGGTCTTTTCTTTTCTATGTTTACCCCTTTTTGATGTTCCCTTTTTAGTGTCTTTTGGTGTTTCGGTTTTCTAGGTGAGAGTAGTTTAATATGATATTAAGATTTGACATTTTAGCTTCCATTGTCTGTTGTACCATTCTGTGTTGTCCTCTTACTTGGGGATGCTTTTGTTGGGAAGTCCTCTTTTGATTACCTATGACCCTATTGTGTTGTCCTCTTTTTTTGGATTGCTATGGAGGTAAGCCTGAAGATTGAACTTGTGATGCCAACTTTCTCATGAAAATGGGTTGGCAATGTGCACGGGACGTTCTAATTTTTGTCAAAGTAATGATAATTTCAACTAAAAAGACAATTATTCTGTAAAGGATGATGATTGTTAGATAGTTATGTGTAAATAGTCCTAGTCCCAAATTTAGTAAGAGTAAAATATGTCCTAGTCCCACATGTAGTAGGAGTAGAATATGTCCTAGTCCCACATGTAGTAGGAGTAGAATATCTATTATATATAGAGTTCATTATATCATTGTTAATAATTGGATTTTTCTCCTGTGCATTCACATAGTATAAGAGCTTTAGTGAGAAAATTATCGTTGTGCGTCATTCCACGACATCCGGGAAGAAAGATCTTATCACCGTGCAATTTTCCGGCAACTTCGTCTTGTTCCCAGGGTTCATCACTGCTACAGTGGTACTGTGCATATACTGGTACCATCATCAGATCCGAAACCCTTGTGCGACGTGCGTCTTTCCGGTTGACGACTCAAGATTGATTTGCGTTATCTCCTCATCGGAACAATCTTGTTCAGAAAAGTCAGGCGACAAAATCCCAGTCGATCGCTCTGGCAGAAAGTCACTCACGCGCCTCCGCGGCGCCGCCAGAACTAGGGTTCTGACGAGCTACAATAACTTTTCCGGCCTGTGTGAGCCATTCTGGCCACTTTTTGGAAAAACTTCTTAGGACAACTTACTCGTCCAGTGATTCCGAGCCTACCCATATAAATTACATCAAATTCTGACAACTTTTTTCCGGCGTGAACAGTGCACTTTTCCTCAGAAAAGTTTCTGTTTTCTGGTGACGTTTTAAACCTATTTTGTATTGTGGAATTCGGCTTAGTCTCACTATTTTCAAAATTTTTCGGTGACATTTCAGCTAACTTCTATTTATCAGCAACCACCTGGTTTTGTTGCTCGGGTAGGGAGGGGGGATCTAGTGGCCTTGTATGTCGAATGATCAGCTTGCATATATTTCACCAAGTCCTTCATTGGTCCTCGTATTAGTTACATATGTAACAAGCTTGGTACGTATGATTTGTGTGCACCGGCTTGAGGAGGAGTGTTAGATAGTTATGTGTAAATAGTCCTAGTTCCATATGTAGTAGGAGTAGAATATGTTTTAGTTCTATATGTAGTAGGAGTAGAATATGTATTATATATAGAGCTCATTGTATCATTGTTAATGATTAGATTTTTTCCCCGTACATTTTCACAATGATCCTAGGAAAAACCCTATATGTTGGGACAAAAACCTATAATTAGTAGAATTTGGTTTTCAGGATTGGTTAATATATAGTTATCAAAGACTGATCAGGTTAATATGCGATCATGAGTGTTTTGTCATCTGTTCTTTCTCGTGTCCAAGAGCTCGTGTTACCTTTCATTTGCAAAGCAAGCTTCCTTTCAAGATTTTCTATGGGGAGACGTTATCGTAGACTAAGCATCCTCTACTTGTTTCAATTTAGTGGTAACAGGGATGATATTTTCTTCTTGGTGCATTAAGCGTAAGAAAGAAGATTGTCTATCTGTATAAATTGCCTCCTCTAAAAGCTTAAAACTGTGAGCACTTCTATTTATTTTGGATTTGCAATGCGTTCCTTCGCGTACGGGCTTGATTTCCTTTTATGGCTACAACAACAACAAAAAACTCAGTGTAATCCCATAAAGTGGGGTCCGAGGAGGGTAGTGTGTACGTAGACCTTACCCTTATCTTGATTTCCTTTTATGGCTAAGTTTGTGAAAACTTTTTGATGACGGGTGACAGTGATATTGAATACAAGACCTCTGCTTGCTCAGGTCCCATGTTTAATTGAATGAATCGACCTCATCTAAACACTTAAGATTTATGTTTGGAACGATAAATCTCATATTGGTTTTGACATTGAAGTATGCATTATTCTTACATTATGTGAGTTTCCACAGTCCTTGTGGCTTTCACTGTAATGACTGATGGATTTAGCTCGCGTAACTGCAATGATGTTGAAATTAAAAAATATGCCTCCGGTGTATGTAGGAGATATAGTACAAGTCTTTGCTTCCACTTTTTCTTAATATTTCTTTTAATTTCAAGTTGTTTTTAGTAGTAGTAGTAGTTGTTATCATGTGGGAAACCAACACTCCCCCGCATGCTCAGGACTGGGATATCTGGAGCGTGGATAATATATTCGGGGCCCAACAGCGGGTATATGAAGAATTGGTATTGTCCCGGCTCTGATACCATGTGAAAAATATAGGCACGGGAAAATGTTATTGCTATGTGTCATAACTATTTCCTTACACTGAGCCCTATTTATACATATACTTACTTTACACAGTACATACTACCTATGTTCCAATGTGGGACACTAAGCCTATTAATATATACAGAGCACTATGTAATAGTTAATTGCTATAAAAAGGTGTGTCTTGTATTCATAAATCATCAAGTAATCAATATATCTTGTCTTTCTATTGTTTTTTCACACTGTAACTTGAGGATGCCTGGTCGTCCCTTGCGCTGCTTTATCTTAAAAGTATTATGTAACAAACTTGACCATGATGTTTCCAGGATTGTTCTAAAAGGTGATACCTTTGACGTTAATGCGAATGTTCTTGGATTAACTATGG
Source organism: Nicotiana paniculata (assembly GCA_005239505.1). Lineage (NCBI taxonomy): Eukaryota > Viridiplantae > Streptophyta > Magnoliopsida > Solanales > Solanaceae > Nicotiana > Nicotiana paniculata. Next base: position 64,830 of record ML341278.1, on the reverse strand, counting down.
AGAGCAATGGAGTTAGAATAGTGGAACCTTTTGATACCTCTGTGAAGTTCTCTAATGCTTCTGGAAAGTCAAATATACAGTTGGCTGTCTCCGATATTTTTATGAACTTTTCATTCAGCATCTTAAGACTGTTTTTGGAAGTTGAAGATGATATTTTGGCATTTTTGAGGACCACATCAAAGAAAATGACCGTGGTGTGCTCCGAGTTTGACAAAATTGGGACAATCAAAAGTATGACACAGTGCATCCATACAGAGTAATTTACTTTATCCATGCATTAAAGAGAGATCTAAACTGATGAAAATGACATTTGTTGATTGTTTCATCACAGGTCCGTCTAACCAGATATATGCTTTCTGGAGAGCTCGTGCTCCGCCTGGTTATGCAACAGTTGGTGACTATCTGACACCAACGTTAGTAAATCTCCACAGATTCGTTTTCTCTATTGCCTTTGCAAATTTGCCTGTGGCACTAACTGTTCTAATTCAACAGCGACAAGCCACCCACAAAAGGAATCATTGCTGTGAATACCAGCTTTGTCAGAGTAAAGAGGCCAGAGTCTTTCATGCTTATTTGGCCCTCATCCTCATACAAGGATGGTGAATTGGGTACAACCACGTGCTTATCTGAAGAAGATAGCACCTGTTCCATTTGGTTCCCTAAAGCACCTAAAGGTTATGTTGCAGTGGGCTGTGTAGTCTCTCCTGGAAGGATGCAACCTCCAATATCGTCAGCCTGGTGCATCTTAGCTTCTTTAGTTTCACCATGTGATCTGAGAGATTGTGTTAATATTGACATTATGAGTAGGTATGTGAAGTTGTTTGATTTGTTTTCTTTCTAATTTATGGGATCATAGGTGGAAGTAGTATTTAACACCCGTGGTAAAACAAATCTGTTCTCGTCTTGTGCGTTTCTTCCAAGTTAAGTTTAAGTCTAATCATACGACTCATATTAGTTTTGCTTGCCTGTACTTAATTTTACTGGTCTGTAATGCAATTACAGATATCAACATATGATTTCCAGTTCAATATAAAATGTATTCTAACCTGTAGTTAGTCTTGTCTCAGATCTTCCAACTTGGCATTCTGGCGCGTGGATAATTCCATTGGTACCTTCCTGCCTTCAGATCCTACTACTTTGGAGTTATGTGGCAGCGCATATGATCTTCGGCATATCTTCTTTGGGCTTCCCAGAGATTTCTCTGAAACATCAAAGAGCTCAGAAACCGGGGCTTCCTCTAGTCGAAATCATGTAGTTCAATCAGAGAGGTCATCCACTGTAAACTCTGGTCGCAGGTCTGAAGCCATTGCAACATTTAGGTTAATTTGGTGGAATCAAGGTTCTGGATCTAGAAAGAAATTATCTATATGGCGCCCTATTATTCCTCAAGGGAAGGTATATTTTGGTGATATTGCAATTCAAGGGTATGAGCCTCCAAATACTTGTATCGTACTTCATGATTGTGATGAGCTTTACAAAGCCCCTTCAGATTTTAAGCTTGTGGGACAGATAAAGAAACATAGATCAGTTGATAGTATATCTTTTTGGATGCCTCAGCCTCCTCCAGGCTTTGTGTCCTTGGGTTGTATAGCTTGTAAAGGTGCACCAAAGCAATCTGATTTTGACTCCTTAAGATGCATCCGCAGTGATATTGTTTCCAGTGATCAATTTTCGGAACAAAGCATTTGGGATACATCTGATGCTAAGTTTATGAAGGAGCCATTTAGTTTATGGGTTATTGGAGATGAGTTAGGAACCTTTATTGTTCGCAGTGGTTTCAAGAAGCCTCCAAAGAGGCTTGCTTTAAAGCTTGCTGATCGAGATATGGCTAGTGGTCCAGATGATATGGTGGTTGACGCAGACATCAGAACATTCTCTGCAGCCCTCTTTGATGATTATGGTGGCTTGGTAATCTATTTATGCTTTCCAGTAACTTTAATTTCTTCTGCAACTAGGTGTATTATTGATAGCATAAACAGCAATTGTGTTGACGATACTTCTGTTCGGTTATAGACACATGTAAACCACAAAACATTTTCTGTCAACTTGTATTACTAGAACGTTCTCCTATGTGTCATCTCCTTGCTATAATATCAAGAATAATGTATGATCGATCACCTTTTGGTGTAGTAGCATGCAAACAAGTTTCCAAATTTCCTCGACTTAATGCTTCTACGTGCTATTGGTTATTCTGGATTACATTGACAGGGTCTATCTGTTGTCAACTGACATCTCTACTGTTCTACTCGATCTGCAGATGGTTCCTCTATGTAATGTGTCTTTCAGTGGCATAACTTTCAATCTACATCAAAGGTCTGACTATCTGAATTCCAGTGCGACCTTCTCCTTGGCCGCTAGATCATACAATGATAAGTATGACTCTTGGGAGCCTCTTTTGGAGCCAGTTGATGGATTATTGAGGTTTTTCTTCGAAACTTTTGTGAACTTCCCAGTGCTTCTTATATTAATATTTTCCTTGCAATAGAAACTAGAATTTTGGGACCCTGGTACTCTACCGTGACACACCGTATAAAAGGCTCTCTTCCTCTTCATGTTTCTTAGATGAAATCCATACATTACTTGCTTGTGGAACGACTGTTTATATGCAAGTTATTTAACTCCATTCAAATTATCTACTTTGTGGACAAAGAGCAAGTTACTTTCTTGTCTTGCCAATTATTATCCCTTTTTTTGGTGGTAATTTGCCAAAATACTGTTTCATTTTCCAATAATTAACATATTATACATGTTCAGGTGCAATTGCAATGACCTTTTTTCCGGCCTTTGATAATTTGGATCATAACTGTGGGCTGGACCACTAACTTGTTTCAACCTTGCCATTATAGTACGAATTGTGTGTATACTGGCAGCAAGAATGATTTGTCAAATTATTCCGACTCTGAATTCTATGCCTGTGTTTGACTGGCAAACTTTGCTTTTGTGAGAGGTCTACTTATATTTCGGGTTCAACATTCTGCATAGTGCTTATCAGAGAGATGTAGTTGCTGGGGCGATTTGGTCTCCGCCTAGCCTATAATCTTTCTTTTTGCAGAATGTTCAGCATGTATTAGAGGACCTCAGTTTTAGGATTATTATTTAGACTGATTTTTTTTAATATTCAGGTATCAGTACGACGTGAATGTTCCTGGTGCAGCTTCGCAGCTTCGTCTTGCATCTACCGGGGATTTAAACTTAAATATATCTGTGTGTAATGCCAACACAATATTTCAGGCTTATGCCAGCTGGAATAATCTTAGCAATGTCAAGGAATCCTACCAGGCAAATCTTCTTACTTTAATAAATATTCTAGTCCGGTATCAATTTCTTAATCATGGAGCACACACATTCAAGGATATCATTACTTGACACTATAAATTTCACTCCATCTACCTGCTGTTACTTGTACATATACATGAGATATTACCACCTTTTGATTTCATGCTACCGAATATCTGGGACACATTACTTGAGTAACTTAAGAAATTAGTCAAACTAAATATCCAATCAACTGTAATACATAAGATAGTGTATGAGATATCTAGCATATGCTCCTCCTCCTTTTAGCAGAGACGGATCCGGGATTTAAATCTTATGGATTCAACTTTTAAAGTTTTTAGCTTTGAATCCATTATATTTTTAAAGTTATGGGTTCATATCTATTATTTTTGTAATTTTAATGAATTTTTACTCCGCGTCAAAATTTATGGGTTCAGTTGAACCCGGTGATACTACACTACATCCGCCACTGCCTGTTAGTGACAGACATATCCCCATTTTTCGAATTTTATTTGCAGGATGCTGTCTCACCAATTGGAGGAAGCAGGTCCATCATTGATGTTCATCACAGAAGAAATTATTTCATTATCCCACAGAATAAACTAGGTCAGGACATTTTCATAAGAGCTACGGAAATCAGGGGACTACCTAGCATAACTAAAATGCCGTCTGGAGATAGCAAACCAATTAAAGTACCTGTTGCAAAGAATATGTTGGATTCACACTTGAACGGAAGTCTTTTTGAAAAAGGCAAATCAATGTTGACAATAATAATAGCAGAGGCAGAGGTATGTTTCTTTGATAATGCTAATAGAAAAGCTAAAGATTTTGTGTGAAATACATCAGCACCAAATGACTCAGAGAGTTAAGTTTAATAGAGGACGTGGAAATTAAGAAAATTACTAGTTGTTTCATAATTGATGTTTGTGGAGTTGCATATTGCTTCTTTTTTCAAGTCATGAGACTGTCTGTGTAAATTCTGCTCTATTTTATGTCTTTGGTAAGAACTTTCTGTAACAGAATAAAATTGTTGAAGACAAATAAATAAATCGTGTTTCCTCTTCAAAAGCTTTAGCGTATAACCAAGGTTTTTCCACAATTCAAATATTGTGTTATAACAAGCAGAGATCCTAGGTCGAGTTTCACTGTTACCCTTCATAAAAAAATAGTTCTATGGACTTGGACTAAGGAAAAAGTTCTGAACCATACACATGAGGGCGTGTATTGAACAATTCAACAAAACCGAGATACTTGTGCATGTTGTGCTCTGGAGAGAGAGAAGAAAATCATCTTCTTCACTGGTAGTCCTGCGAAGTAGTTAGTGTCTAAGTGATTTGCTACCTAGAAACATTTATGGGGAAGTGGTTGTTGAGATTCTATCCTCTATAAGGGTCTAAGTGAAGACATACACATTAGAAGTATGTCTTCAGTATGGAGTGTGAAGATAGCCTATGGTTGTGTAAATGGTTCTTTGAAAACCAATCTAACCGACCGAACCGATATTGTTTTTTAAAGAAACCATAGGTTCCATTATAAATCTATAACCATACTGAATAATTAGGGTATGTTTTAATTTTTTTTTTTTAAAAAAACGAATACGTTACCGAACTGAACGGTTAATAAATAAAGAAAAGTGTCCTGTATCTGACCGAGTGTTGTTAAGGCGTGAGCACCTTGACCCGTAGGTTCTAGCTTTAAGGTCACATCAGCATACATAGAGCTTAATTATAGTTTTTCCATTCTTTTATCCAAATAACTATTCTTCAATGCATTACATTTCTATTTTTTATTTTCTGCGTTGGCGCTTACCGTCGCTAAAGCCCAAGCTTTAATTACGCTTTGCGCTTAAAGCTCCGACAGAGTTTGGCGCTTTTTGCGCTTTAATCTTTTGAATACTCTGCCCTGGGCATTTAAACTTTTAGTTGGAATCAGCTAATTCTTAACATGTTTATTAATTTTTGTCTGAAATCTTGGGAATCTTGTTGTATGAGTTATTGTGTTTTAGCTTACATTTACGTCTTTGAAATGCAGTTCCAACAGGTTGAAGGCTTGTCTTCTCATGAGTATGCAGTAGAAGTCCGTCTTGCTCCAGATGAGAGTCACCCTTGTCAATCTCTGTCCACTCAACAAAGTGCACGTACTCGTGGCAATAACTCATATGGTTCTATATCTTCTGATGTAATCTCAGTGAAATGGAATGAAGTATTTTTCTTCAAAGTTGATTCACCGGTATGTACTCTCTGCCTCCACAAAAGTCTTGTAGGAATTGTACATCATGAAATCATATTACTATGATATTACATCTGCCCTATACATAAACAATTACCACATATCACCTCTGTTTGCTCATAGAATGCTTAGTGCCATAGAGGTCGCGTCTAGTTTAAAATTGAATCAATTGATCCTTTAATAAATAATCATCTAAAAGTTCAGATTCAATGAATTGTTGGCCGTAATGGGTAACTCAATTTCAGCTTGCAAGATTCTTATGTTAAGTTGTTTAGTCATTCTTTCTATCGCTTGAATTTGGAAATGGTTAAAAGAAGCAAATACAAATGAGAGAATCATTACAATGTGAAGTGTACTGAGGCAGAAATGGAAGAGTTTTTGAAGGTGTTGAAAACAGAGTATTCTATACTCCATAATGCTCTTTTTATGTTTTGAGGGGGTGGGGGGAGAGGGGGGGAGGGGTTAATATTGGTAGCACCTCCTGACGTTCCAAGTTTTATAGACAATTACATGAACTTCTCGGATTGAACTCCATTGTATGGTGCTGATTGTGTACCTCTTGCTTATTCCATCTTTTATACAGAAATAAAGTCTTTTAAGGGTTTATTAATGAAAATTGTTTTCAATTGTATATAAACAAAAAACAATCTGCTCATATTATGCTTAACTACTGCAATCTTATATTCTGTGTTTCCTGCAAACACAACATTTTTATGTCTGCTTCTGGAGTCGCTGGAACATACATTATTAAGCAATTGTCTGGACTGCACTGAGTATAACTGGTGATCACGTAGCACTTAGTGATATAATAACAACACTGAACGGCTCTCTGAGTCAAGGTTCTTCAATGTGCTTTATTATGAGGATCTTCAATCACCAAAACAAGGAGAAAATCCATTTGACTTGCCTAGCACATTGTGCTCCCTCTCTCGATGTGTGCTTGGTACCATTTAGGATCATATAGAGGTCACAAAAGAGAGATAAAGCATATCAAAGATACATCTTCCTTCCATTGCACCCTGTAGTTGAGAGCCAAACTGGTACCCTAAGGCCATGTCATTATATTAGATCTCAAAAGAAATATAGTAAAGGACATTAAATGAAGGTAGCATCTGAATTATGAAGGATTAAGTAAATAGATAATTTTTGTTTTTCAATATAGATAAGTAGGGGCACCCAGCTCCCTTTCACCCTCCCCCCTCCCCAAGCCATCCTTCCCTCCAATAATTCTGGATATTAGTGTAGCATTTTCCACTTACGTACATGAATTGTAGTTGTCAGTGGATATTGACATATATTTTTACTAGTTAAATTCTGCCTTCTATGTCTAACACATATAAGACACAAGTCTTTTAAGGTTATGATGTCGCAACATTTGGATCTATTGTCTATGGTAAATTCTCCTCTCTAAAATTTCTGTATATACGACTAATGTTTTTGGTTGTTCGGTGTTTTTGTTATCTTGCAACTTATTTAAAGTTTGGCTTTTTTCTCATTGTTTTCTGAAAATTTTCGATCATCTGCTTCCATTTCCAAACAGGATTTTTGCATCCTGGAGCTTGTCGTGATGGATATGGGAAGAGGTATTCTTAGCTACTGATTTCTGGGGATTTTGTCCTTTTACCACTTTCCGATTTTCATGAACTCAAGCGATCAAGAGTTTCAGTATATCCGAAAATCTTCTCTTTGTTGGTCACACTCAAGAACTGGTGAACTTATTTAGATTTGGTTAATCAGTAAAACAGTTGTATAATGAGTGGAATGATTGTGAAAAAATTATTATGATAGGGTCAAGCGCAGTAATTGGGAAGTCTAGTTACATTCTTGAATCTGCTTATCAGAAAGAATCAGAATCTGGTTAATTGGAGCCAGCTTATGTTAAGATAAAAGTTAAACTTAAGACTTATAGCTGTGTGTGTTTGGATAAAGGCCTCATACGGATTCTTCATCACTGGAACCTGTGTCTTCACAAAACCATCTGCTACTTGTTTTCATAGTAAATTGAGTTTCCAATGCTTCCACTTCATTATACTGATTGTAATTTAGTAACATGATACATTTCCCAAGTGAATAGGTTGATGGGATGTTCATGTCATTATTCATTGATTAGTTGTGTAAGTTATCACAAAGTAAAGTTCTCAAAGTTTCCCATTTGACTTGGAACTATTTAAAATAGAACATTTGGAAGCATGAAATGGGTTTAAAACCATACAGAAACTTGCGGGGCGTACATCCCATGATATTTTCTTGAATTGCAAGTAAAAGCGTGGGTTATTGTAGTAGAAACCTGATTTTTACATTAGTTTCTCTTCATTGGCTTCTGAGGTGGCCCTCGCTATTGAGATATTCCTCTAATTGGATTTATTCGTCCACAAGCTTAAGCTTAGGGATCTTTTATCGAATCATAAAGATAGGTCTTCTCATTAACTACAAACTTTTTTTGTATGGAAAATGAGAGAATGTGTTTTTAGAAATTAATGCTTAAAGCCTGATCAGAATTTCTATCGGTCATGTTGTATTTGTATCTATAGCTTAACAGGCACCTGAGTTGGCAACTTGATACGGATTAGTTCAATATGTGGTGCTATATCTTTAATTTGAACTATTCTTTGCAGGTGATGTTGTTGGTTATTCATCAGCTCCTCTAAACCATATATCTAGACCCCAGGAGAATCCAGTGTCTTACAATAGTTCACTTGAACTCAATTGGCTAGCATTGTCCTCTTCACGGTCTATGGTGATTTTCTCTTGTGTTCCTTCTTCTTTGTATATTACTCTTGAAAAGAAAATGTGGAAAACATTACTCTTTCCCTTTTAGCTTCTTTTTTTATGGTGTCCTGCTTATCTCACCATGAAATGCAGATGATGACTAGTGAAGGAAAAGAAATGAATTCATCAGGAAGAATAAAATTGGCTGTTTACTTGTCTCCTCAACTTGAAGTTGAAAAGAGTGGGAAGTCCTTTAACACTCAGACAAAATCTGGGTTTATCCAGATTAGTCCTACCAGGGAGGGACCTTGGACTGCTGTGAGGCTGAATTATGCTGCACCTGCTGCTTGTTGGCGACTTGGAAATACTGTTGTTGCCAGTGAAGTGAGCATAGCTGATGGAAATCGATATGTCAATATTAGATCTCTAGTTTCAGTTCGTAACTACACCGAATTTACACTGGATTTACAGCTCATGCTCAGTGCTTTAAATGAGAAAAAAAGACCAGATGATGATGAGAGAAAAAAGGTTAATGGTGATGAAATTGTGACAGATGAGTTCTTTGAGACCCAGAAATATAATTGTGATATTGGGTGGTTTGACATTAATGAGGTACGTCTCCAGATTTTATTTTCTTTTGTGCCTGAATGTAGCAATTGGTTTCTCTTATTTCTGGTCTTAAGCCATCAACTTCTATCATTTGGGCAGGGGAGAAATGAAGTTGAGGTTCCATCAGGCTGGGAATGGGTTGATGAATGGCATGTAGATAAGAATTCTGTGAACACTGCTGATGGATGGGTTTATGCTCCAGATTTCAATAGTTTGAAATGGCCAGAGTCGTCTAATCCACTAAAATATGTAAACTATGCAAGACAGAGGCGGTGGCTTAGGAATAGGAAAGGCAAGCTGAGAGATCCCCAGGCTCATATTTATGTTGGGCCTGTAAGGCCTGGTGAAGTTGTTCCCTTGCCTTTATCTGTCCTGACCCATTCTGGACTTTATGCACTGCAAGTGAGGCCTTCAAACCTGGAAAAAACTGAAGAATATTCGTGGAGTTCTGTAATGGACATGTCTGGAAACACTCAGGATCTTGGGATGCCAGCAGAAAACTCTCGAATATCCGTGTCCAGTCTCAGTGAGTCTGAGAAACTCCTATACTGCCCTGTAGTTAGTGGAACCTCATCCAATAGTAGTAACCGGGGCATGTGGTTCTGCTTGAGCATACAAGCAACAGAGATTGCAAAGGACATGCACTCTGATCCTATTCAAGATTGGACCCTTGTGATCAGGCCACCACTTGCGATTACCAATTATCTTCCTCTTATTGCTGAATATTCTGTTCTTGAGATGCAAGCCGATGGTCATTTTCTCACTTGCGATAGAGGGGTATTCTGTCCTGGTGAATCTGTCAAGTTTTATAATGCCAACATAAGGAATCCTCTGTACTTTTCGTTGCTTCCACAAAGAGGATGGTTGCCATTACATGTTAGTTGTTGTGATTACTTTGTATTCTGTCAACTCAGTTGATTCTGGTGTCTCTTGGAATGCATTAAAATGATGCTAACTTCTTAACATTCTTTACAGGAGGCTATACTCATATCCCATCCTAAGAAGGCACCTTCAAAGACAATAAATCTAAGAAGCTCAATTTCTGGAAGGTCTCAAAGAAAATAAGAGAGCTGATTAAGTTCTTTCCTTTAATTTTGTGAAATAGGTGAATTTAATTTTCATTCTTAATGCCTTAAGCTACTGGCTCTTGCAGGATTGTTCAAGTAATTGCTGAACATGTTCATACCCATGAAAGGCCTCTGCAAGCAAAGATCACCAAGGTCTATGCTCCTTTTTGGCTTTCAGTTGGACGATGTCCGCCTATTACTTTCAGGCTTATCGATTTGAGTGGGCGGACAACAAAGAAGATTTCTTTCCCTTTGCTATCTAAAAGGAATAATGAACTTGTCCTGGAGGAGATCTCTGAGGAGGAAATATATGAAGGAAATACAATTGCGTCTGTTTTAAACTTCAAGTTACTAGGCCTTTCAGCATCAATTAACCTTTCTAGTGAGGAGAGTTTTGGTCCTGTTAAAGATCTTTCTCCGTTGGGTGACATGGTAAAGAATCTTAATCTTGTGTGGTATACTATGTTTTATCCAAGTTTATAACTTATCCATCCATCCTCGATATTAGGATGGCTCGCTGGATTTCTGTGCCTACAGCGCTGATGGAAATTGCATGCGGCTTTTTGTATCATCAAAACCTTGCCCTTATCAAACTGTTCCAACAAAGGTTCTTTTTCAACAACAGCAGCAGCTTCGCTCTCAAAATTCTATAAAATCGAATTCGAACATTTTTATTGATTATTTACCTGCTCTTTTGTCAGGTTATTACTGTTCGACCATTTGTTACATTTACCAATAGACTTGGTCAAGACATATTTTTGAAATTGAGCAGCGAAGATGAGCCAAAGGTTTTGCGTGCATCTGATGCCAGAGTCTCATTTATATATCGCGACGCGGGTGGACCTGATGAACTCCAGGTGAGTAGATTCTCTATACTGTGTTATCTGAACTGTTAATTAAATTAAAGAATGCTTTTTCTCTGGAAAATCCATCCATAATATGGTGTGTCTTACACAGTCCACTCTTCTTTCTTACCGTCTTCTGAAAACATGAATGATACGAACAGTCTTCTTTTGTCTTTTGATCTTCTATTTTTCTAAGAGGAATATGTATCTCTTAACCTTCTTATGATTATATAATTCTCATTCGGACATTTAGCGTATTTATGGTGCTACATAAGTATTATGTGCCATTTCTGATGCCTTAATCAAAGTAATTTTGTTCCATTATAGATGCTACCATGCACTTTTAGACTATTTGTTTAAATAAGGTACTATTTGGATTGCCTGTGTGACCATAGTTTATGGACCATGGCATAGAATTGTGGCCTTAGGCTGTCCTAGATTGAAAGAGTGGATATGTAGTAAATTTCCTGGTGAAGTTTCTTGCGTGTTCATTCTGGAAGGGAAATGTCAATAATGCCGCATAATTCCTCTTTTTTTGCCTTCTTGATCGTTAGCCATTGCAGTTTTTGAGAGCTGACTGCATTATTTAGCTGATAGCTTGCAAGTTCACTTACAATATCATATCAATTTTGAAGGTCCGACTGGATGATACAAATTGGTCATTTCCTATTCAAATTGTTAAGGAGGACACAGTTCCTCTTGTCTTGAAGAGAAACGATGGCACGCGAAGATTTTTGAAGATGGAAATTCGTGGCTTTGAGGAGGGGTCACGTTTCATAGTTGTTTTTCGCCTTGGATCAACAAGGGGTCCAGTTAGGTACCTATTTAACCTTACTTTAGTTACCGTCGCAGGCTCTGCTACTTCAAGCTTCTGATTAACTCCAATTCTATCTGGTTAATCTGCTATATATGCTTGATAGGATTGAGAACAGGACGAGGAGGATGGTCATTAGACTTCGTCAATCTGGATTTGGCAATGATGCATGGATCCAGTTACTGCCTCTTTCAACCACAAACTTTTCATGGGAGAATCCCTATGGCCAAAAACTTATTGATGCTGAGATTTATAGTGGTGATAGCTCTATGGTCTGCAAATTTGATTTGGAGAAGTCAGGGTTCTGTTCTGAATGTGATGGATCAGGCTTGCTTTTCCATGTTATAGATATGGCTGATGTCAGGGTTGCTAGGTTTATTGACGAGGGAGCAGCATTATTAATTTCAAAAGAAGGGAACCTGTCTCTTGCAGAAGTTGGAAATCTTGGCAGTTCTCACATACAGAACCAGATGCAGGAGAATGGATCTCCTTTAGAAATTACAGTTGAGTTGGGTGCTATTGGAGTTTCTTTTGTGGACCATAGACCCAGAGAGCTATCCTATTTGTATCTGGACAGAGTCTTCATATCCTATTCTACGGGATATGATGGTGGAACCACAAGCAGGTTTAAGCTTATATTGGGGTACTTGCAGCTTGACAATCAACTGCCTCTCACATTGATGCCTGTACTGCTGGCACCTGAACAAAAAATTGATGTGCATCATCCAGTCTTCAAGATTACCTTTACAGTGCGCAATGAGAACATTGATGGTGTCCAGGTATACCCTTATGTTTATGTAAGGGTAACAGATAAATGCTGGAGGCTTAACATTCATGAGCCAATAATTTGGGCTTTTGTAGATTTCTACAACAATCTTCAACTAGATCGCCTACCAAACAGTTCTAGTGTCAGCCAGGTTGATCCTGAAATACGTGTAGACTTGATTGATATATCTGAACTAAGGCTGAAGGTTTCATTGGAGAGTGCACCTGCTCAGCGACCAGATGGGGTTCTAGGCGTTTGGGGCCCAGTGCTGTCGGCTGTTGGAAATGCTTTTAAAATACAGATCCATTTGAGGAAAGTGATCCGCAGAGACAGATTTATGAGAAAAAGCTCTGTCATTTCTGCAGTGGGAAATCGTATTTGGAGAGATTTAATTCATAACCCTCTGCACTTAATATTTTCGGTGGATGTATTGGGTATGACAAGTTCAACTTTAGCCTCTCTCAGCAAAGGCTTTGCTCAACTATCAACAGATGGACAGTTTTTGCAGCTGCGTTCAAAGCAGGTATGGTCAAGAAGAATAACTGGAGTTGGTGAAGGGATCAGGCAAGGGACTGAAGCCCTAGCACAAGGTGTTGCATTTGGAGTTTCTGGGGTAGTGACAAGGCCTGTGGAGAGTGCTAGACAAGATGGCCTTCTTGGCTTTGCCCATGGGCTTGGACGAGCTGTTGTGGGATTCGTTGCTCAACCAGTGAGTGGAGCATTGGACTTCTTTTCATTGACTGTCGATGGGATTGGTGCAAGTTGTTCTCGTTGCATAGAAATTCTTAGTAACAAGACCACCTTCCATAGGATAAGAAATCCCCGTGCTATTCATGCAGACAATATACTTAGAGATTACAGCGAGCGAGAAGCACTAGGTCAAGTGATACTACACCTTGCTGAAGAAAGCCGACATTTTGGTTGCACTGAACTTTTTAAAGAGCCTTCTAAATTTGCCTTGTCTGATTATTATGAAAATCACTTTATGGTTCCCTATCAGCGGATTGTTTTAGTGACCAATAAACGGGTAATGCTTCTCCAGTGTGTGTCTGCTGATAAGATGGACAAGAAACCCTGTAAAATCATGTGGGATGTACCTTGGGAAGAACTCATGGCACTTGAATTAGCAAAAGCTGGCTACCCTAGACCTTCTCACTTGATCATCCATATCAAAAAATTCCGAAGGTCTCAGAAGTTTGTCCGTGTAATAAAGTGCAACACTGAAGAAGAAACTGAGGTTCCTCAAGCTGTAAGAATCTGTTCGGTTGTGCGTAAAATATGGAAAGCACACCAAACTGACGTGGCATGTCTGCAGCTAAAGGTTCCTTCAAGCCAGAGACATGTATCCTTTGCTTCAAATGATAATGATGGAAGAGATTCGTTTAGCCAGAAAAAGGCCATAATTGAATCAAGGGAGCTGGCTTCCTGGGGTGCTGTCTCCGATAGAAGGAAATTTGTTCAACATGCTATCACATTTTCCAAGGTATGGAGCAGTGAACGAGAGTTGAAAGGTCGTTGTACATTGTGCCGGAAGAATGTTTCGGAAGATGGTGGAATTTGTAGTATTTGGCGCCCTTCCTGTTTACCCGATGGGTACATCTCAATTGGGGATATTACTCGTGTTGGTTGTCATCCTCCTAATGTTTCAGCTGTATACCGTTATTCTGACAAGTTGTTCGCCCTCCCAGTCGGCTATGACCTGGTGTGGAGGAACTGCTCAGATGACTACACCAATCCCGTATCAATTTGGCATCCTCGTGCTCCTGAGGGCTTTGTATCTCCGGGATGTGTAGCTGTACCCGATTTTGCTGAGCCGGAACCAAATGCCGCATACTGTGTTGCAGAAACAGTGGCCGAGGAGACAGTATTTGAAGAACAAAAGATCTGGGCAGCACCAGATTCATATCCCTGGGCATGTCATATCTATCAGGTGCGCAGTGATGCACTTCATTTTGTTGCTCTCAGGCAGCCCAGAGAAGAATCTGATTGGAAGCCAATGAGAGTTGTCGATGACCCACAGCTTCACATTGAGCTCTAGGAAGTTCGATTTTATTCCAGGTACTAACCCAATAAACAAAGCAGCTTTCTTGATTTTGCTTTCCCTTTTGGAGAAACGTTGGTTTGTGGCACCGCTTCCATCGTAATTGTATCCATCTTAATTGAAAAGTTGTCTTGAGTAGTTTGTAGAGTCAAAACTGTGTATTCATATACATAATTGTACCCTTGGGATCACAGTGATATGTTACGGATCTTCCTAAGAGGCTGCTTTCCTCAATTTTGGAATGATCATTTCGAGCATTCAATAGCTCCTTAAAGCGTATGGTTATCTATGTTGTGTTCCTCATTTTTGATTGTATCGTATGTTTATTGAAATTTATGATGGCTAAAAGTAGTCTATATTCTATAAGGTATCTATTTTCCCGTGTGTCTGTACCTCGTTTATACATGCGTTAGAATTACTAAATGTAGAAATTTTCTTTATTTTATGAATAGATAGAGCCGTAATACATTCTGAAATATTGGAAATGACGAGAGTTTTTTTGCCGGAAGTTTGCCTGAGGACTTGCCGTTTTGGAACGGGGATATTCAGCTTTATTAACAAATAGACTGAAAGCATAAGAGAGATCTTACGCTAAAAAGGCAGCAAATCTCTGAGCTACAGATCTTTCAAGTCTTCCAGGCTTCAGACAAGGAAAGGTACTCAAACCCAAAAAGAAGTCTCTGCATTCTAATAATCTTTATTCTTAAAGACATGAAAGAATTACACAAATGTCAAGAGCTAAACACAGTGGAGGGAGGGTCTATGTTCGTCATAATGTACTAATTTTCCTCCTCAATCAGTTGACCCTTGTCGAGAATATTTGCATATCGTAATATTTTCACTTACATCCTTAACGAACGATGTCGAGAATATGATAAAACTAGTTAATTTTCCCAGGCTTCGTGTGATCGCAAAAAATATTATAAAATTTCTGAAATGATCTCTACGTAAATATAGATGAAATAGAGATATAAAATTCCTCAGAAGTAAAGCTAATGTGGGTTTGTTTCCATGGAAAATATGGCATCAACTTCGGAACAACTTCTTATTGTTTTAGTTTATTCTAAGTTCTAATAATTTCATTTGACAAAGAAATAGGATGATAACAAATAAAGATGTCAAGTGAACTTATTACAATGAGCAATTTATGCTAACTACCTACTCAAGTCAAACTAATTATCCGTTTTTACCTATTCTTAAAAAAATTATAATAATACCTATTCCACCGAAATTAATTACCCGCCCACCTATCTCTGCCTAAAAAAGGAGTTACCACTGCAGTCTTTTCAGTAGTACTCGCATTCTACGAAAGTGATTAAGCTGAAGACAAAACAACAGATCTAGATTCTAGTAGACGAGATTTCAACGATGTAAAAAATTGATTGTCAATTGCGCCAACGGAGTAGGGAGTAAGGAAGAGCAGGAGTTTAGGGAAGGATTTTAACAATGTATATATGGAATAAATAGAGATTACACATTGTGCGGCATGTCTTTCTAATTATGAGAACTTGTCATTATTGCGGCGGCAGGAAACGGCGAGGTAGTGGTTGTTGTAGGGTGGTAGCTTCAATTGTACTTTCGGAAAAAAGAACATTTGGTACGACTTATAAAGCTGCTTTGAATCAAGGATTACATTAGTGAGGAAGAGGTTGGAAGTTTAAATCAAGAAAATTAAATGTCTTTGAGAGCTTGTTACTATAACAATGATGTGAAGCTTTTTGTTTATTTGTTTATTTATTTTCAGAAAAAGCTTCCATTTTGAGGTGATGTCCAAATAGAGAGCTTTTCTGCACTTTTTTTATGGTGAGAAAATACTACCTTCTTTTTGTTGTCATGCCATTATAGTGTTTCTTTGGGATGCATTGAATCAAAGAAGGCCGTCCTAATTTTGAGTCAATTTGGTTCTGGAGTAAAGTTTAAGATTTTGGGTTGAAATTAAGTTGAACCGACGAAAAAGACGTATTTGTACTTATACTAAAATGACATATTAAGTAGATAATTAATTGCAATAGCATACTGTTACAATATATAGTATATGTAACAATATACTATTTTGTATTGTATGCAATAGCATACTGTTATAGACAAATTAATTGCAATAGCATACTGCTACAGACGAATTTGTACTGTATACCAAGATGACATACTATGTACCATTTTAGTATATAGTTCATTCCAATTGTATATTGTTACAATATACTATATAATGTAACAATATACTATTACAATTTGGTCTTTTTAGAATTTTTTTAATTTTTCGCTATGCATGTGTATTATGTAACCATTATTTTTTCTTTACGCGCTTGTTTTATATAATAGTATTATAGTACAATATCTTGAAATATATTATTATATTAATATGTGGTACACTATTTCTTGACTTTTCTTTTTATGCATGTGCATTATGTAATAGTAGTATAGTTATATATAGTTTCTTGGAATTAATTAGTAGAATTATATACTCTATTGGTATATTATATGTCATATTAGTATCATATGGTAGTTGGAATATTTTTTGGTTTACTTTAGCTGCATTTTTAAGTGAATTCTATTTTGAAATGATTGATATGATCGTGTTATGATGTGTTGGATTTTCTTGTACCTATTAACCTAGATTTTGTGTATTATGTAATAGTTTTTATAGTTATATGCAGTTGTTGGAACGAGCTCGTACAACTATATTCCTATTAGTATAGCTATATACTATATTGATATCATATGCTAGTTGAATCATTTTTTGGTCGTATTAGCTGCCTTTAATTGGTACACTATTTGGTTTTCTTTAATATAGTACAATATCTTGAAATACTTTATTATATTAATATGTGTGGTACACTATTTTTTTTTATTTTTCTATTTATGCTTGTGTGTTATGTAATAGTAGTATAGTCATATAGTTGGAGCGAATAAATCAGTAAAACTGCATACCATGTTGCTATAGTTATATGCCATATTTGAACATTTTTCTCGTTGTTTTAGCTGCATATTTAAGTGAATTCTATTATGGAATTATTTATATGAACATGATTTGCAGTGCTAGAACTTTTTTGTGCCAATGGACATAGATTATGTGTATTGAGTAATAGTTTTTATAGTTATAGGCTATTGTTGAAACGACCCCATACAACTATATACCCTGTTAGTATACGGATGAGCAAGCTTTTTTACGAATATTTAGCTTGCAATGTGAGCATGTAATTTCTCATACTTTTATTGCATCCTTTAATATTTTGGTACAATAGTATAGTCGCAGATAGTTGTAGCAATATTCTAGAGCAATCATATACCCTGTTGGTATGCATGTATACCATATTGGTATCATATGGTACTAGAAGTCTTTTTTGCTAATTATACTTATATTGCATTTTCTAATATTTCATTATCATTTCTATTCTAACTTGTATGTATGGAGATTTGGTGGCTGTAGATTGTGTTTTCTTGCTCCATAACTGGTCGTATTATTGCTAATGGTAGAGCGTGTACTGATATTTGTAGGGAAGAAGATCAAGTTTTGCATGTCAATCACGCATTGATTCTTAGAATCTGATTATGTAATTTATGGTGTTCAATAACAGTCAATGTAATATTCAGTGAATTAGATCAAGTGGCAACTTATATTATACTTATCAGTTTAATACGTAATTGAATTAAAAAATGAGAAAAAAAGACAAAAGATATATTATATTAGTTATATTAAAAAAAGGTGAACAAATATTTACTATATCAATTATTTTTTCTTATCGCATAAAAAAGAATAATAAAAACAGTGAAAACAATAAATGAAATTAGATTATGAAGAGAAAAAAAATATAAGAAAAGAAGTTAAATAAAATTAGAAAAAGAACAAGAAATAAAAAACCAAACAAAAGCAAAAAAAAAAAAAGGATCCAAAATTGACTGTGAAATTAAATTATGATAATAATAATAATAATAAAATGATTTGGACCAAATAAATAAACAGAAAAAAGAAGAAGAAGAAAACGAGAAAAAAAGGAAAGGAGAAAAGAAGGAAAAAAGACAAGAAACTGACAAATAAAAAAGAGAAGGAGAAAAAAGACAATAGGTAGGAAAAGTAATTAGTTTGATGAGTAGAAAACTAAATGGGTAGGTAAGGGTAAATAGTTCTGTTTTTATGGGTAATTATGTCATTCACCTTATTATAATAGCAAAGCGACAATATTAAAGTGTAAAAATGGCGTGTGGTAGCCACTAACTAAGGTGGTGTTTATTTTTTATCCACCAATTCTAATGCTGAGCAAAAATAGCCACTACTCTATTAAAATTAGTTTGAAAAGACAGGTTTACCCTTTCGTCTATTCTTATATTCCCAAACCCTTATTTTTTTACGTTCAGAGGCAAAATTTGAGAGCCACTATTTCGCTCCCTCAGTATCAGTATCGTTCCTTCATGCAAATCATTGTTCGATTTTGTTCCTGCCCAGCGATTCTTTGCGTGTAGTTTGTTGCACTTAATCTCTTCTCCTTTGTCATCTTCTCTGCATCGACCCAGCGAACTGGTTTATTTTTTATTTTGCTTTTATGCATTTTTCTTTTTGTATATCTGTATTCGTGATCACTGCTGTGTTTGACATCAAGTATGTGTGAAATTCCAAAAATAATAATTATAACTTGACTCAGTGTGGAATAAGGAGCGAATTTTTGTGAGGACGTTATTCAGAACATTTTGTATTGAATTGTGTTTGTGCTTCAATCAATATATTTGATTATGTAAGGACGTTTCATAAAAATAGTCGTACGAATTCATAAGCTAACTGTGTTTATGATTTTTAGTTAACTGTGCTTCTATACAGGTTAAGGACCAAGTGTCCTCAACTTTTGAACTTGGAACTCAAAGTTAAGGACACCATGTCCTTAACTTTTGAACTTGAAACTCGGAATTAAGGACCAAGTGTCCTTAACTTTTGAAGTTGGAACTCAAAGTTAAGGATCAAGTGTCCTTAACTTTTGAACTTGGAACTCAAAGTTAAGGACACCATGTCCTTAACTTTTGACTTGGAACTCAGAGTTGAAAACCAAGTGTCCTTAACTTTTGAACTTGAAACTGAAAGTTCAGGACCAAGTGTCCGTAACTTTTGAACTTGGAACTCAAAGTTCAGGACCAAGTGTCCTTAACTTTTGAAATTGGAACTAAAAGTTAAGGACCAAGTGTCCTTAACTTTAAGATGCATCTATTTAGGTCCTAGATTTTAGTCCTAATTTTTTATGTTCTTTTTCCTTCTTTGTAGTGTGCTAATGGAAGGAGATAGTGTTTTCGAGTTTGATGTTTGGCGTAATTCGATGAGCTATTGGAAAGGAGATTTACAATATAAGGAAACAATAAAAATTTTCTTGTCGAACAAGCAATGGAAGAAGTTGAGGGCTTGTATTTTCGAAAACTTTTTTTCGTTTACAAAGTGTGAAGTTCTGTGGTAAACCTATTCATTATGTATTGCTTTCAGAAATTGTAAGCAATGACCCTAATTCAATGACATTCAAGGTTTTTGACGAGGATTTGAAGTTTACATGTGAAGCGTTTCATATAATTATTGGTTTGAAATGTTCTTCTTCAGTGGACTTCAAAGTTTTGCATGAAAGAGAGAATAGGCTTTCGAAAGTCTACTTCCCTGGAAAGAACAGAATTGAGTTAGGCGATTTGTTTAATTTTATTACTAGTCACCCAGACAGTACAACTGCATCATTTGTAGGCAACGATGATGATGCGGTGAAGTTGGCAACAATTTATTTTGTTGAATCTGTTTTGATGGGGAAGCGGAAGAATCAGAATGTGTCCGAGCAACTAATGAAAATATTAGATGACGATGAACTCTGCTCTTTTTTTTTGTACTGTGGCTCTCTTTATTATGAAACTCTAGTAAAATCATTGAAGAATTGTTTGAAGCCCAAACAAAATACTTCAGACAATGAGAATGAGAATGAGAAAGAAAAAGAGAAAGATAAAGACACGGACAGTTATACTATACTTGGCTTCCCTTTCGCTTTTTGTGTTTGGATTATGGAAGTATTACCAATTTTCTAGGAAAAATAATTTGTGAACTTCAGAGAATGTGGGTTTGACCGGATGTTATGTTATTCAGATATGAAATCTCCACAATATGATTCTCTGTGTAAAAAATACTTCCATAATGAAAATGTAAGTTAATCTGATTACTAACTATTTTTTTGGTTTATGAGTTTTAGTTCTGAAAACTTACGTTTTTTCCCATATATAATAGGTGTATCAGTTGATCGAGGTTGTACCATTTGTTTCTTGTGAAGAAGATGCGGATCCTGTTAGTGTGCATGAGCCATTGTCTCAAGATCAAAGTTCAATGCCTTCCTCCACAGAATTTGATGAAGCCTTGCTTAAGGAAATTGTTAATGTAGGTTTTCTGTATTTGAATAGCATTAGTTTTTTATTTGATTATTTTTTCTTAAGAGACTTTTTTATTTTTATGGTTTTGATTCAGAGATTATCGGAGAATTTCAAAAAGGATATGCAGGCAGAAGTTACTTGAATAAATCAAAAAATAGCTATATCAGAAAAAAAGATTCAAAATGACATCAAGGTAATATCATTAATTTCAGTTCTTGTAACTCTAAGTTGAGGAAACCATGTCCTTAACTCTCAGTTAACTTTTGAACTTGGAACTCAAAGTTAAGGACCAAGTGTTCTTAACTTTTGAACTTGGAACTCAAACTTCAGGACCAAGTGTCCTTAACTTTTTAACTTGGAACTCAAACTTCAGGACACCATGTCCATAACTTTTGAACTTATAACTGTAAGTTAAGGACTGCCTGTCCTTAACTTTTGAACTTGAAACTTGAAGTTAAGGACCAAGTGTCCTTAACTTTTGAATTTGAAACTTGAAGTTCAAGACCAAGTGTCCTTAACTTTTTAACTTGGAACTCAAAGTTAAGGACCAAGTGTCCTTAAATTTTGAACTTGGAACTCAAAGTTAAGGACCAAGTGTTCTTAACTTTTGAACTTGGAACTCAAACTTCAGGACCAAGTGTCCTTAACTTTTTAACTTGAAACTCAAACTTCAGGACACCATGTCCATAACTTTTGAACTTGTAACTGTAAGTTAAGGACTGCCTGTCCTTAACTTTTTAACTTGTAACTCCAAGTTAAGGTCTACCTGTCCTTAACTTTTTAACTTGTAACTCTAAGTTAAGGACTACCTGTCCTTAATTTTTGAGCTTGTAACTTGAAGTTAAGGACTACCTGTCCTTAACTTTTTAACTTGTAACCTGAAGTTAAGTACACTTGGTCCTGAACTTACAGTTACGAATTCAAAAGTTAAGGACCAAGTGTCCTTAACTTTTGAATTTGGAACTCTAAGTTAAGGACTGCATGTCCTTAACTTTTGAACTTGGAACTCGAAGTTCAGGACCTATTGTCCTTAACTTTTGGCTCTTGGTCCTCAAAGTTAAGGACCAAGTGTCCTTAACTTTTGAACTTGGAACTCGAAGTTCAGGACCTATTGCCCTTAACTTTTGGCTCTTGGTCCTCAAAGTTAAGGACCAAGTGTCCTTAACTTTTGAACTTGGAACTCTAAGTTAAGGACTGCCTGTCCTTAACTTTTGAACTTGGAACTCGAAGTTCATGACCTATTGTCCTTAACTTTTGACACTTGGTCCTCAAAGTTAAGTACCAAGTATCCTTAACTTTTGAACTTGGAACTCTAAGTGAAGGACTGCCTGTCCTTATCTTTTGACCTTGGAACTCAAAGTTCAGGACCAACTTTTGAAAAAGAAACAAACAACACGTAACCGCAAAGAAACTTTGAAAATTCAGGACATATGCTAAAATAACAACAATCTAAATGAATTCAATTTATCGCAAGAACTTAAAAGAGTAGATAAACATAAGTGGATATATATACTATTCTCTATGCTTCCTTGAAAATGGATGGACTGCCGGAGAATATATACAAGTTGTTCTATTATGACCAATTCTTCTACAACGACCACATTTGAATGTTATTTTTGATGACTCGGTAGATGGAATATGCCTTTTCTTCTGCCTTCTACCTGGTGGCACATTGCAATCTGGAGGTTTAATAATTTGTGACTTAACACTCTCTGGTACAATCCAAGAATCAGTATGTCCTACAGGATGTATTTTCCTTTCATATGTTTTCAGCCAAGATTCCTTTAAGTACCAGTGCGAGCAGAAGTTGGACTTCTTGATGTTTCTCTTCTCGATAGCTGCAATTGCATGTATGCATGGTAATTCATCAAATTGAAACTGAAAACAATCACATGTTCTTTTGTTTAAGTCCACCAAGAAAATAATTTCTTCTTCCTCAACTCTAGAACGCCATGAATCAACAGGGAAGACCTTCAATGTTGAAAAATTATAAGTTAGTACATTATGTTAAATTATCATTAAAATAATAAGCTAAACAAAGAATATAATACTTACATTTAAAGTAAATGCTAAATCTATCTTTTTATTCAATTCCTCTTCTATCCAACAAGAAACGTCATAAAAAGTTCCTTCTGCTTCATTTCTTCTTTCATAAAACCAACGTTGTAGCTTCACTTGGATGAAATCCATCATTCTTAATATAGGCAGCTCCCTTGCTTCTAATAGCACAAAATTCATTGAATCAACCATGTTTGTTGTGAGCATGTCATATCTTCGTCGTGGACTATAAGAACGTGCCCACCTTTCCGGCGGTTCTTCCATCAAGTAGTCAAAAGTCTTCTTATCTACTTTTGCTATATATGACATGTATAGATCAAATTCTTTGCGCCTGTATACTCTTGTAGCACTTTGGAAAAGTTTTATAACCTCACTTTTCACTTTCCTTCGCTTTAGGTTCTACTCCAAATGATAGATACAAATCCCATGGTGGCTTTCAGGATATACTTTTGCAATTCCATATGTAATAGATTGATGCCTATCTGATTAAAAAATTAAATTCTCAAGGCTCCCAATTGCATTGCGAAGCTCACTAAAGTACCACTCATAGGAATTGTTATTTTCAGATTCTGCAATTCCAAAGGCTAGTGATAATATTTGGTTATTTGCATTCTTTGAAACTGAAATCATTAAAACACCACACAATTTTGACTTCAAAAAAGTTGGATCAACAAAAATCACTGGTCTACAATGATTCCAACCAGCTATTGATGATCCATATGCATAAAACATATAAAGAAACCTGAAAATACAGTATAACAGAAGGTTAACAGAAGTTAAGGATAGGTAGTCCTTAACTTAGACTAACAAGCTCAAAATTTAAGGGCAGGTAGTCCTGAACTTCAAGTTACAAGCACAAAAGTTAAGGACAGGTAGTCCTGAACTTAGACTAACAAGCTCAAAAGTTAAGGACACTTGGTCCTTAACTTAGAGTTACAAGTTCAAAAGTTAAGGACAAGAGGTCCTGAACTTACAGTTACAAATTCAAAAGTTAAGGACATGTAGTCCTTAACTTAGAGTTACAAGTTAAAAAGTTAAGTACATGAAGTCCTGAACTTTCAGTTCCAATTTCAAAAGTTAATCACACCATGTCCTTAATTTTTTAACTTGCAACTTTAAGTTAAAGACCAAGTGTCCTTAACTTTTTGACTGCACACATCAAAGTTAAGGAAAACACGTCCTTAACTTTTTCACTGGTTATGACAGTATGTCCTAAAGTTTATAAAACAGACTAATAAACTCTTTTTTGATTGTTTACTTGCTGTTGTCGTCTATCTTTATGTTAGTATATGTTCCCAGGTTTTTACTTTTCATCATATACAAGTATGAATACAATAATTCATAATTCTCTTCAGGAATTCCTCTTATTAAAGCTGAAGCACGTTGAATAGCACGCCACGGCTTGTGATACCCAATGTCTAGTCCATGCAATTTTTGTATTTCTGCCATGACAAAGGCTGGCGTAACTTCAAACCTTGGGTCTCGAAGATGTAACCACTAACCAACTTTGAAGTTGCATGCCTTTGATCAGCTTACATAGTGTAAACTGAGAAGTCATGATTTTTCTCAATCTTTACTATCTTGAACAGTGTTGAATCTTTAATTCTGAAAGCGCACACACACCACCCACACCTATTGTGATGACCCAAAAGGTCATCCCGTGTATCCCTAGCTATTTATGTGATCCGAGGTCATGAAAACCTCCTTATATCTCACCTCAATTTGCGTGCACAGCCCGAGCGGGAAGCCGGAAAGCCGTTATGTGAAAAACTGATAACAAAATGATATTTTCGTGTTGAAATTTGAATAAAGTTGACTTTGGTCAATATTTTTGGTAAATGGACACGGATCCATGATTTGACGGTTCCGGAGGGTCCGTAGGAAAATATGGGACTCGGGCGTATGCCCGGAATCAAATTTCGATGTCCCAAGTCCGAGAAATGAATTTTTAAAGCAAATTGTTTTCTGAAAAATATAAAGGTTTTTGAAAATGAAATTTGATATGAAACCTGTGATATCGGGCTCGTATCTTGGTTCCTTAGCCCGATATAGGTTCGATATTATTTATATGTGTTATCTATGAAGTTTGGTAATTAACGGACTTGGTTTTATGTGATTCGGGTAAAAAATGCAAAATTTGAAGTTTAAGAAGTTTTGAGAATTTTTATGGATTTTGAGGTTTAATCCAATGGTTATGATGTTATTTTGGGTTTTTGATTACTCGAATAAGTCCGTAGGATGTTTTTGAGATTGGGTGTATATTGGTTTTTGAGACCCAAGGGCTCGGGTGAGTTTCGGATAGGTGTCGGAGTGTAAAAACCATAGCAAAATCTGGTGTGTGATTGTTGTTTCTGGTGCCCAGCATTTTACTCTTCGCGATCGCAGTTCAACCCATGCGATCGCGATGAGCAGTGTAGATTGGGAGTGAAATAACCCTGCGCGAACGTAGGGCCTTGGACGCGAACACGGAGATTGTGGGGGGAGCTCTACGCGAACGCGGAAGGCCTCACGCGAACACATAGGGTAAGGGGACCTGGGGGAGGTTAGAGCTGGGACCCTACGCGAACGCGTCCACAGGATCGCGAACGCGTAAGGTAAGGGGGGTGCTGGGTGGTGTTAACACTTTGCGATCGAAGCCAAAAGCTCGCGGTCGCATAGGTTCAATAATCAAACCTTCGCGAACGCGAAGAGAAATTTTGCCCAGCTATTTTAAATGTCCAAAAACAGAATTGTATATGGGATTTTCCACCATTTTTCATAAAACTCTTCTCCTGCAAAGCTCTTAGGCGATTTTTTAAGTCTTTCCTCACCATAACCTCTTGGGTAAGTGATCTTTGACTTGTTTCCTTCCATTTTTCTTAAACACCTACTAGATTTTAGGCCTAAAAACATGGTAATTAAGGTA
The DNA here is from genome assembly GCA_005239505.1 of Nicotiana paniculata. NCBI lineage: Eukaryota > Viridiplantae > Streptophyta > Magnoliopsida > Solanales > Solanaceae > Nicotiana > Nicotiana paniculata. The sequence continues at coordinate 39,139 of ML341278.1, read as the reverse complement.
GAAAATTGAGGTTTTGGGTAGAGTTAGGGCTTTTTGAGTATTTGAGAATTTGACCTCATTTTGGGGTCAGATTTCAAAACAAATTATATATTCGGGCTCGGGGGTGAATGAGTGATCGGGTTTTGGTCCGAACCTCGTGTTGTGACCAAGAGGGCCCGGGGTCAATTTTTGGGATTTTGGAAAGAAAGTTGGGAATTCTATATTTAAGCATTGGAATTGAATTGTTAAGCATTTATTGATGTTATTGATTCATTTATGTCTAGATAATATTGATTTGGAGTCGGGTTCGAAAGGAAAACCGGTGCTAGAGGCTAGATTTGGATTCTTGGAGTCGAGGTAAGTGTTTGGCCTAACCTTAGCTTGAGGGAATATGTGTTGAGTCATATGTGCTACGTGTTATTATCATGTTCAATGTATAGGTGAGGTGACGAGTACCTATACGTTGTTGTCAAGCATGCCCGTGAGTCATTTCTTATGGTGTGTGTGCTTTTCTTCGATATTCACTGTGTTATGAAGTAGATTTTGTTTCAGAGATTATTTTGTTGTTGGAAATAATTGGTTGTGGACACTGTTGATTAGTTGTTCGGTTGAGGATCATTTGGTTATGTTGTATATTCAGTGAGATTGATTATAGCTGTGTCCCTTGCCGGGACGGAGATATTTCTGTTATTGTTCCCTTGCCGGGATGTTGTGATTTATGATTTGTATTGTGGTTTTTTCTTGCCAAATTGTTGTTCTTGATATTGTTTGGGTGAGGAAGAGTGTAAAGCACAAAGGTTGATGCCGTGTATTTGTTTATTGCATTGTGAGGATAAGAGTGTAAAGCACGAAGGGTGATGCCGTGCCATGATTTTTATATTTAAAAGCACGAAGGTTAATGCCGTGCTGTTTCATTTATTCATTGCATTGTGAGGATGAGAGTAAAAGCACGAAGGGTGATGCCGTGTACTTGTTTTGGTGAGGATGAGAGTAAATCACGAAGGGTGATGCCATGTACTTGTTTTGGTGAGGATGAGAGTAAAGCACGAAGGGTGATGCCGTGCAATTGTTTGCTCTGTGTTTACTTCCTGTTGCTATTGATGCTACTTAGAATGTTGCTTCGTTCTGTGATTTAGTACTTGTTTTCCCTTTGTCCCCAGCATGTTCTCCCCCATTTTACACTTAACTGTTTATTTCCTGTCATCATTTTTATTATATATTATTGAATTGTACAAGTATTTATTGTTTGTCGTGTCCTAGCCTCGTCACTACTTCGCCGAGGTTAGGCTCGACACTTACTCAGTACATGGGGTCAGTTGTACTGATGCTACACCTGCACTTCTTTATGTTGTGCATATTACGGTACCGGAACCGGTGGACAGTGATCAAGGGAGTATCCTTCAGACCACAGGCGACACTGAGGTAGTCCTGCAGGCGTCCGCAGGCCTTGACATCACCTCCTATCTCATTCCTTCTCTTTCTGTCTTCTCTTGTATTTCTGAGATAGATGTATAGTTTATTCAGACTTTATTTTTAGTATTCTTAGACAGTCCGTGGATTGTGATACCAGTTCTGGGGGTGTATTTAAGGAAATTTCGTAAGAATTATTATTTTAAGTTGTTGAATTTCTTACCTTCTGCATTTCTAATTATAACTATTCTAGTTTACCACTGTTATTCCAATTGTCTATAGTAAAGAAATAAATGTAATAATCGGAACGTTGGCTTGTCTAGCGGGTTCAACGTAGACGCCATCACGACCTGAAGGGGGAAATTTCGGTTCGTGACAGTTGGTATCAGATCTCTAGGTTGCTTAGGTCTCACAATTCATGGACAAACTTGGTAGAGTCTGAGGGATCGATGCAGAGACGTCTGTACTTATCCCCCAGAGGATGCAAAGTTAGGAAATAACTTCACATCTTTTCTTCTCTGTCGTGCGATTTGAGTTCTAAATCCTAACTGAGTTTCTATTCTATTCTCTCGCAGATGGAGATAACGCGTGCTTTCTCATCTACCGATCAGCAGCCTGATCCTCCCGTTGTAGCTCCTACTAGAGGCCAAGGCCGTGCTTCAGCCCAGAGCAGTAGCCCCAGTAGAGGATCCTCAGGTGGAGGTTGTTGAGGAGATTCCCACCCGGGCAGTTCCAGTCGGACTAGCTCAGGTCCCAGAGGGGTTCATTGCCACCCCGGTTCTTCAGGACGCTTTGGTCCGCTTAGTGGGACTTATGGAGAGCGTGGCTCAGGCCGGTCTTCTTCCTACAACACCAGCCGTCTCTCAGGCTGAGGGACGGACCTAGAATCCTGTTACCCGCACACCAGAGCAGCTAGCTTCTCAGTTCCAGACTCCAGCATCTCAGGCAGCTGGTGCAGCTTAGCTGGGTTTTGTGGCACATGCAGTTGAGGGGGCAACCATGTCTGCCGATGCTTTGTGGAGATTGGATCGGTTCACCAAGCTATTTCCTACTACATTTACTGGTGCACCATCAGAGGATCCCCAGGATTACTTGGACAGTTGCTACGAGGTCCTTCGGAACATGGGCATCGTAGAGTCCAATGGAGTTGATTTTGCCACATTCCGTCTTTCTTGTACCGCCAAGACTTGGTGGAGGGATTTTTGCTTGACCACGCCAGTTGGATCTTCGCCGTTGTCTTGGGCTCAGTTCTCCGAGTTGTTCTTGGAGAAGTTTCTACCAGTTACTTAGAGGGAGGATCTTCAGAGGCAGTTTGAGCGTCTCTAGCAGGGATGTATGACTGTTACACAGTATGAGACCAAGTTCATCACTCTAGCCCAACATGCTATGATGATACTTCCCACAGATCGAGAGAGGGTGAGGAGGTTTATTGAGGGGCTAGGTCAGCCCATTAGACTCTAGATGGCCAGAGAGTCAGGTACTGATATTTCATTCCAGGAGGCGGCCAATGTGGCCAGGCGTATTGAGATAGTCTTGTCTCAGGGCAGTGGTCAGGGGTCTGACAAGAGGCCTCGTCATTTCCGTCGATTCAGTAGTGCCTCATCTGGAGGCAAGGATTCTTTTGGCAGAGGTCATCCTTCTAGGGCATACCAGTCGGCACTTCAGGTATCCCGCAGTGTTCCACCAGCTCCTCTCAGTGCACCACCAGTTCCTATCAGTGCACCGCCGCTTAAGAGATTCCAGGGTGGTTATTCTGGTCGACAGGGACAGTTTCAGGGCCATGAGTCTCAGTAGCATAGGTCTTGTTACCCTTGTGGTGTTCCAGGGCACATTGCTAGGTATTGCTCCCGAGCTTCTAGCAGTTCTCAGCATCCGGGTCCCCGTGCTATGATTCTCGCACTAGGTGCACCTCCACCTCCTCAGCCAGCTAGGGGTGGAGGTCGAGGTGCCAGAGGTGGAGGCCAGCCAGTTAGAGGTGGAGGTCATGCTATGAGGGGTAGAGTTCAGCTCGCGGTAGGTCGACCTAGAGATGTTCAGGTTGGAGGGGCTCCGCCCCGATGCTATGCTATTCCTGCCAGGCCTAAGGCTGAGGCCTATGATGCAGTCATTACAGGTATGGTTTCAGTTTGCAGCAGAGATGCTTCGGTTTTATTTGATCCGGGTTCTACATTCTCCTATGTGTCTTCATATTTTGCCCCTTATCTGAGCATGCCCCGTGATTCCCTGAGTACTTCTGTATATGTGTCTACACCGGTGGATGATTCTACTATGGTAGATCGAGTCTATCATTCTCTTGCTTCTTGATATGGTCGACTTCGATGTTATTTTGGGGATGGATTGGCTATCACCCTACCATGCTATTCTGGACTGTCATGCCAAGACAGTGGCCTTGCCAGGAGTACCTCGTTTGGAGTGGAGAGGGACTCATAGTCATTCTTCCGGTAGAGTTATTTCATAGATGAAGGATCGATGCATGATCGAGAAGGGTTGTTTGGCATATTTGGCCTATGTTCGTGATTCTAGTGCTGAGGTTCCTTCTATGGAGTTTGTGCCTATGGTTAGTGAGTTTCCAGAGGTATTCCCTGCTGTCCTGCCGGGTATGCCACCTGACAGGGATATTGACTTTTGTATTGAGGTGGCTCCGGGCACTCAACCCATTTCTACCCCGCCGTATCGTATGGCCCCGCCAGAGTTGAAGGAGTTGAAGGATTAGTTGCAGGATTTGTTGGATAAAGGCTTCATCAGGCCTAGTGTTTCTCCTTGGGGTGCCCCAGTGTTGTTTGTCAAGAAGAAAGATGGATCGATGAGGATGTGTATTGACTACCGGCAGTTGAACACGGTTACTATTAAGAATAAGTATACTTTGCCGAGGATTGATGATTTATTTGACCAGCTTCAGGGTGCTACAGTGTTTTCCAAGATTGACTTTGGATCTGGTTACCATCAGCTGAGGATTAGGGCGTCTGATGTCCCTAAGACAGCCTTTCGCACTCGGTATGGGCATTATGAGTTCTTGGTGATGTCATTTGGGTTGATGAATGCCCCCGCTGCTTTTATGGAGTTGATGAACCGAGTGTTCAGGCCCTATTTAGACTCATCCGTGATTATTTTCATTGATGATATTTTGATTTACTCCCGTAGCCGAGAGGAGCATGAGCAGCACCTTCGAGTCGTCCTCCAGACTCTGAAGGATAGTCAGTTGTATGCCAAATTTTCCAAGTGTGAGTTCTGGTTGAGTTCAGTTGCATTTCTAGGCCATGTGGTATCATCAGAGAGTATTCAGGTGGATCCTAAGAAGATTTCAGCAGTCAGAGATTGGCCTAGGCCCACTTCAGCTACAGAGATCCGGATTTTCTTGGGCTTAGCAGGTTATTATTGCCAGTTTGTGGAGGGCTTTTCATCTATTGCAGCCCCGATGACCAAGTTGACCCAGAAGGGTGCCCCGTTCAGGTGGTTAGGTGAGTGTGAGGCGAGCTTTCAGAAGCTCAAGACAACCTTGACCACGGCACCGGTGTTAGTTTTTCCCACAGGTTCAGGACCATATACCATGTATTGTGATGCTTTATGGGTTGGACTTGGTGCAGTGTTGATGCAGGATGGAAAGGTTATAGCTTATGCTTCACGTCAGTTGAAGGTTCATGAGAAGAACTATCTAGTTCATGATTTAGAGTTAGCAGCTATTGTTCATGCGTTGAAGATTTGGAGGCATTATCTGTATGGGGTGGCATGTGAGGTGTTCACAGATCATAAGAGTTTGCAGTATTTGTTCAAGCAGAAGGAGTTGAATATGAGGCAGAGGAGATGGTTAGAGATGTTGAAGGACTATGACATTACCATCTTATATCATCCGGGGAAGGCCAATGCGGTGGCCGATGCTTTGAGCCGGAAGTCAGCCAGTATGGGTAGTTTTTCTTATATACCAGTCGGAGAGCGACCGCCCGCTTTGGATGTTCAGGCTTTGGCCAACCGGTTCATGAGATTGGAGGTTTCTGTGACTGGCAGTGTTTTGGCCCATATTGTGGCCCGTTCTTCACTGTATGATCGTATCTGGGCCAGGCAGTATGATGATCATCATTTATGTGCTCTTAGAGATACGGTACGGCACAGAGGTGCCAAGCAGGTCATAGTTGATGATGAGGGGGTTTTGAGGATGCAGGGTCGTATTTGTGTACCTGATGTTGATGTCATTCGGGAGTTGATATTGCAGGAGGCCCATAGTTCCCAGTATTCCATTCATCCGGGCGCCGCAAATATGTACCAGGACTTGCGGCAGCATTATTGGTGGCGGAGAATGAAGAAGGATATTGTAGCATATGTAGCTCGGTGCTTGAACTATCAGCAGGTTAAGTACAAGCACCAGAGACCCGGTGGTTTGATGCAGCATATTGAGCTTCCCGAGTGGAAGTGGGAGCGTATCACCATGGATTTTATATTTGGACTCCCACATACTCAGAGGACGTTTGATGCGGTGTGGGTCATTGTGGATAGGCCGACCAATTCAGCACACTTCATTCCTGTATCAGTTTCGTATTCGGCGGAGAAGTTGGCAAAGATCTACATGAGAGAGATAGTTCGTTTGCATGGTGTGCCCGTGTCCATTATATCTGACCGAGGTACTCAGTTTACCTCCCATTTTTGGAGAGTATTTCAGCGTGAGTTGGGCACGCGGGTTGATTTGAGCATAGAGTTTCATCCTCAGACGAACGGACAGCCCGAGCGTACCATTCAGATATTGGAGAATATGTTTCGAGCATGTGTCATTGATTTTGGAGGTTCACGGGACCAGTTTTTGCCTTTAGCTGAGTTTGCCTACAAGAACAGCTACCAGTCGAGCATCCAGATGGCTCCTTATGAGGTGTTGTATAGTAGGCGGTGTTGGTCGCCAGTTGGGTGGTTCGATCCAGGAGAGGCCGGATTGTTGGGTTCAGAGTTATTTCAGGATGACTTGGACAAGGTGAAGATCATTCAGGATGGAATTCGCACAGCTCAGTCCAGGAAAAAGAGTTACGCGGATCGCAAAGTTTGTGATTTGGCATTCATGATAGGAGACCAGGTATTTTTTCGAGTGTCGCCCATGAAGGGCGTGATGAGGTTCGGGAAGAAGGGAAAGTTGAGCCCTAGATACATTGGTCCATTTAATATTCTGGACAAGGTAGAAGAGGTGGCCAACAAACTTGCCTTTCCACCTAGTTTATCAGCCGTGCATCCTGTGTTTCACATATCTATGCTTCGGAGGTATATCGCCGATCCATCTCATGTACTTGACTTCAGCGGTGTCCAGTTGGAAAAGGATTTGTCTTATGAGGAGGAGCCGGTAGCCATATTAGCTCGGCAGGTTCGTCAGTTGAGATCGAAGAGTTATCCTTCGGTCCGTGTTCAGTGGAGCGGTCAGCCTATTGAGGAACCTACCTGGGAGTCCGAGTCCGATATGCGGAGCCGATATCCCCATCTTTTCCCCGTTTCTGGTACCATTCTATGCCCGTTCGAGGATGAACTTTTATTTTAGAGGTGGAGATTATGATGACCCAAAAGGTCATCCCGTGTATCCCTAGCTATTTTTGTGACCCGAGGTCATGAAAACCTCCTTATATCTCACCTCGATTTGCGTATGCAGCCGGGGCGTGTAGCCGGGAAACCGTTATATGAAAAACTGATAACAAAACGATATTTTAGTGTTGAAATTTGAATAAAGTTGACTTTGGTCAACATTTTTGGTAAATGGACCCGGATCCATGATTTGACGGTCCTGGAAAGTCCGTAGGAAAATATGGGACTTGGGCGTATCCCGGAATCGAATTCCGAGGTCCCAAGTCCGAGAAATTAATTTTTAAAGAAAATTGTTTTCTGAAAAGTATAAAGGTTTTTGAAAATGAAATTTGATGTGAAACCTGTGGTATCGGGCTCGTATCTTGGTTCCGGAGCCCGGTACATGTTCAATATGATTTATATGTGTTATCTGTGAAGTTTGGTAATAAACGGAATTGGTTTGACGTGATTCAAGTCAAAAATGCAAAATTTGAAGTTTAAGAAGTTTTGAGAATTTTTATGGATTTTGAGGTTTAATCCGATGTTTATGATGTTATTTTGGCATTTTGATTACTCGAATAAGTCCGTAGGACGTTTTTGAGATTGGGTGTATATTTGGTTTTGAGCCCCGAGGGCTCGGGTGAGTTTCGGATAGGTGTCGGAGTGCAAAAACCATAGCAAAATCTGGTGTGTGATTGCTGTTTCTGGTGCCCAGCATTTTACTCTTCGCGTTCGCGGTTCAACCCATGCGATCGCGATGAGACGTGTAGGTTGGGAGTGAAATAACCCTACGCGAACATAGGGCCTTGGACGCGAATGCGGAGCTTGTGGGGGGAGCTTTACGCGAACGCGGAAGGCCTCACGCGAACACATAGGGTAAGGGGACCTGGGGGAGGTTAGAGGTGGGACCGTATGCGAACGCGTCCACAGGATCGTGAACGCTTAGGGTAAGGGGGTGCTGGGTGGTGTTAACACTTTGCGATCGCAGCCAAAAGCTCGCGATCGCATAGGTTCAATATTCAAAACTTCGTGAACGCATCGTGGGGCCCGCGAACGCGAAGAGCAATTTTGCCCAGCTATTTTAAATGTCCAAAAACAGAATTGTATACGGGATTTTCCACCATTTTCATAAAACTCTTCTCCTTAGAAGCTCTTAGGCGAGTTTTGAAGCATTTCCTCACCATAACCTCTTGGGTAAGTGATCTTTGACTTTTTTCCTTCCATTTTTCTTAAACACTTACTAGATTTTAGGCCTAAAAACATGGTAATTAAGGTAGAAAATTGGGGTTTTGGGTAGAATTAGGGCTTTTTGATTATTTGGGAATTTGACCTCGTTTTGGGGTCGGATTTCAAAACAAATTATATATTCGGGCTGGGGGGAGAATGGGTGATCGTGTTTTGGTCTGAACCTCGTGTTTGGACCAAGCGGGCCCGGGGTCGATTTTTGGAATTTTGGAAAGAAAGTTGGGAATTCTATATTTAAGCATTGGAATTGAATTGTTAAGCATTTATTGATGTTATTGAGTCAATTATGTCTAGATACTATTGATTTGGAGTCGGGTTCGAAAGAAAAAGCGGTGCTAGAGGCTAGATTTGGATTCTTGGAGTCGAGGTAAGTGTTTGGCCTAACCTTAGCTTGATGGAATAGGTGTTGAGTCGTACGTGCTACGTGTTATTATCATGTTCAATGTATAGGTGAGGTGAGGATCATTTGGTTATGTTTTATATTCAGTGAGATTGGTTATAGCTGTGTCCTTTGCCGGGACGAAGATATTTCTGTTATTGTTCCCTTGCCGGGATGTTGTTATTTATGATTTGTATTGTGGTTTTTCCTTGCCAAATTTTTGTTCTTGATATTGTTTGGGTGAGGAAGAGTTTAAAGCATGAAGGGTGATGCCGTGTATTTATTTATTGCATTGTGAGGATAAGAGTGTAAAGCACGAAGGGTGATGCCGTGCACTTGTTTTGGTGAGGATGAGAGTAAAGCACGAAGGGTGATGCCGTGTACTTGTTTTGGTGAGGATGAGATTAAAGCACGAAGGGTGATGTCGTGCACTTGTTTTCTCTATGTGTTTACTTCCTGTTGCTATTGATGCTACTTAGACTGTTGTTTCGTTATGTGATTTAGTACTTGTTTTCCCCTTGTCCCCAACATGTTCTCCCCCGTTTTACACTTAACTGTTTATTTCCTGTCGTCATTTTTATTATATATTATTGAATTGTACATGTATTTATTGTTTGTCGTGTCCTAGCCTCGTCACTACTTCTCCAAGGTTAGGCTCGACACTTACTCAGTACATGGGTCGGTTGTACTGATGCTACACCTGCACTTCTTTATGTTGTGCAGATTACGGTACCGAACCCGGTGGATGGTGATCGAGGGAGTATCCTTCAGACCACATGCGACACTGAGGTAGTCCTGCAAGCGTCCGCAGGCCTTGGCGTCACCTCCTTTCTCATTCCTTCTCTTTTTGTCTTCTCTTGTATTTCTGAGACAGTTGTATTGTTTATTCAGACTTTGTTTTTAGTATTCTTAGACAGTCCGTGGATTGTGATACCAGTTCTGGGGGTGTATTTAAGGAAAGTTCATAAGAATTATTATTTTAAGTTGTTGAATTTCTTATCTTCCGCATTTCTAATTATAACTGTTCTAGTTTACCACTATTATTCCAATTGTCTATAATAAGGACATAAATGTAATAATCAGAATGTTGGCTTGTCTACCGGGTTCAACGTAGCCATCACGGCCTGAAGGGAGAAATTTTGGGTCGTGACACCTATCATCATTGCATTTCAACAAATATCTTGTTGAGCTTGATCTAACAACCTTGAATTCAAAATTTCCTTTAATTTCTATATTCGAAAAACAATTAATTATACTCTTCTTTTTGTCAAATATTGATCTCACTTTTATTTCATCCAACGAAGCATTTTCTCTTAATATTGTAGTTGGGGATTCTTTTTGTTTCGAATTTGAGCTTCGTCTAGTTAGTTGAGTAGAGGTTTTTTCAGCTACTTCTTCTATTACCGGTGCACTCTCTAAGACTTGAATACCCAAAGCTTGTTCGTTGTCAATCTCTATAATGCTTAGTCCTTCCACTTGAATAGAATCAAATGTTTGAAGCACCTCATCAGTTATTGGTTGAGCTTCAACCATATCTATTTCCATTATTTGTTGACATTTGTTCTGATTTTCATGTTGAGTTTCTCTGTTGGCATGTTCAAAGGTGCTTGTAGAACGAAAAACTCTTTCCGAAACATCAACAATGAAACGACAACCCTTGAAGAGTGAATGACTTTTTAGTAACTCTATACATGTGTGAAGATCTAAATATTTAGATACAAGCATTCCCTTGCTTGTCCCAGGTTGATATCAAACCATATCATTGCTTCAAACTTGTCTTTATCCAATTCAATAACTTCAAAGACCTGTTTAATGAAATCTTCAAATCGAATTGTCTCAGGTACTAGAACAAGCTCTGTTTGATGATCAAGATACTTATAGTCTGCAGTCCATCTACCATTAAAAGCAACTATAATACATATTGTTTCCATCCTGCAAGTCAAGAGAATGGGAAATTCAAGACATATTTATAGATCAATCCTTGTATAAATTAAGTACAGGAACTGTAAGTTCAGGACCAAGTGTCCTTAACTTTTGAACATGGAACTCAAAGTTAAGGACCAAGTGTCCTTAACTTTTGAACTTGAAAATCAAAGTTCAGGACCAAGTGTCCTTAACTTTTTAACTTGGAACTCAAAGTTGAGGACCAAGTGTCCTTAACTTTTAAAATTGGAACTCAAAATAGCCACTACTCTATTAAAATTAATTTGAAAAGACAGGTTTACCCTTTCTTCTATTCTTAGATTCCCAAACCCTTATTTTATACATTCAGAGGCAAAATTTGAGAGCCAAAATTTCAGAAGCAAATTTCGCTCCCTCAGTATCAGTATCGTTCCTTGCATGCAAATAATTATTCGATTTTGTTCCTGTTCACCGATTCTCTGCGTGTAGTTGGTTGCACTTAATCTCTTCTCCTTTGTCATATTCTCTACATCGACCCAGCGAACTGGTTTATTTTTTATTTTGCTTTTATGCATTTTTCTTTTTGTATATCTGTATTCGTGATCACTGCTGTGTTTGGAATCAAGTATGTGTGAAATTTCAAAAATAATGATTATAACTTGAGTTAGTGTGGAATAAGGAGCAGATTTTTGTGAGGACGTTATTCAGAACATTTTGGTATTGAAATGTGTTTATGGTTCAATCAATATATTTGATTATGTAAGGACATTTCATAAAAATAGTCGTACGAATTCATAAGCTAACTGTGTTTATGAATTTTTAGTTAACTGTGCTTCTATACAGGTTAAGGACCAAGTGTCCTTAACTTTTGAACTTGGAACTCATAGTTAAGGACACCATGTCCTTAACTTTTGAACTTGGAACTCGGAGTTAAGGACCAAGTGTCCTTAACTTTTGAAGTTGGAACTCAAAGTTAAGGATCAAATGTCCTTAACTTTTGAACTTGGAACTCAAAGTTAAGGACACCATGTCCTTAACTTTTGAATGTGGAACTCAGAATTAAGGACCAAGTGTCCTTAACTTTTGAACTTGAAACTGAAAGTTCAGGATCAAGTGTCCTTAACTTTTGAACTTGGAACTCAAAGTTCAAGACCAAGTGTCCTTAACTTTTGAACTTGGAACTAAAAGTTAAGGACCAAGTGTCCTTAACTTTAAGATGCATCTACTTAGGTCCTGGATTTTAGTCCTAATTTTTTATGTTCTTTTTCCTTCTTTGTAGTGTGCTAATGGAAGGAGATAGTGTTTTCGAGTTTGATGATTGGCGTAAATCGATGAGCTATTATAAAGGAGATTTATAATATAAGGAAACAATAAAAAGTTTCTTATCGAACAAGCAATAGAAGAAGTTGAGGGCTGGTATTTTCAGAAGCATTTTCCGTTTACAAAGTGTGAAGTTCTGTGTTAAACTTATCCATTGTGTGTTGCTTTCAGAAATTGTAAGCAGGGACCCTAATTCAATGACATTCAAGGTTTTTTACCAGGAAGTGAAGTTTACATGTGAAGCGTTTCATATAATTATTGGTTTGAAATGTTCTTCTTCAGTGGACTTCAAAGTTTTGCGTGAAAGAGAGAATAGGCTTTCGAAAGCCTACTTCCCTGGAAAGGATAGAATTGAGTTAGGCGATTTGTTTAATTTTATTACTAGTCACCCAGACGGTACAACTGCATCATTTGTAGGCAACGATGATGATGCGGTGAAGTTGGCAACAATTTATTTTGTTGAATCTGTTTTGATGGGAAAGCGGAAGAATCAAAATGTGTCCGAGCAACTAATGAAAATTGTAGATGAAGATGAACTCTACTCTTTTTTTGAACTGGGGATCTCTTTGTTATGAAACGTTAGTAAAATCATTGAAGAGTTGTTTGAATCCCAAACAAAATACTTCAGACAATGAGAATGAGAATGAGATAGAAAAAGAGAAAGATAAAGCAGGGACAATTATACTATACTTGGCTTCCCTTTCGCTTTTTGTGTTTGGATTATGGAAGTAATACAAATTTTCTAGAAAAAATAATTTGTGAACTTAAGAGAATGTGGGTTTCCTCGGATGTTATATTATTTAGATATTAAATCTCCACAATATGATTCTCTGTGTAAAAAATACTTCCATAATGAAAATGTAAGTTAATATGATTACTAGCTATTTTTTTGATTTATGAGTTTTAGTTCTGAAAACTTACGTTTTTTCCCATATATAATAGGTGTATCAGTTGACCGAGGTTGTACCATTTGTTTCTTATGAAGAAGATGCGGAGCCTGTTAGTGTGCATGAGCCATTGTCTCAAGATCAAAGTTCAATACCTTCCTCCACACAATTTGATGAAGCCTTGCTTAAGAAAATTGTTAACGTAGGTTTTATGTATTTGAATAACATTAGTTTTTTATTTGATTATTTTTGCTTAAGAGACTTTTTTGTTTTTATGGTTTTGAGTCAGAGATATAGGAGAAGTTAAAAAAGGATATACAGGCAGAAATTGCTAGAATAAATCAAAATATAGCTATATTAGAAAAAAAGATTCAAAATGACATCAAGGTAATATCATTAATTTCTGTTCTTGTAACTCTAAGTTAAGGACACCATGTCCTTAACTTTTGAGCATGCAATTCAAATTTAAGGACCAAGTGACCTTAACTTTCGAACTTGAAACTTGAAGTTCAGGACCAAGTGTCCTTAACTTTTGAACTTGGAGCTCAAACTTCAGGACCAAGTGTCCTTAACTTTTTAACTTGGAACTCAAAGTTAAGGACCAAGTGTCCTTAACTTTTGAACTTGGAGCTCAAACTTCAGGACCAAGTGTCCTTAACTTTTTAACTTGGAACTCAAAGTTAAGGACCAAGTGTCCTTAACTTTTGAACTTGGAACTCGAAGTTAAGGACCAAGTGTCCTTAACTTTTGAACTTGAAACTTGAAGTTCAGGACCAAGTGTCCTTAACTTTTGAACTTGGAACTCAAACTTCAGGACCAAGTGTCCTTAACTTTTGAACTTGAAACTTGAAGTTCAGGACCAAGTGTCCTTAACTTTTGAACTTGTAACTTGAATTTCAGAACCAAATGTTCTTAACTTTTGAACTTGGAACTCAAACTTCAGGACCAAGTGTCCTTAACTTTTTAACTTGGAACTCAAACTTCAGGACACCATGTCCACAACTTTTGAACTTGTAACTGTAAGTTAAGGACTGCCTGTCCTTAACTTTTGAACTTGAAACATGAAGTTAAGGACCAAGTGTCCTTAACTTTTGAACTTGAAACTTGAAGTTCAGGACCAAATGTCCTTAACTTTTTAACTTGGAACTCAAAGTTAAGGACAAAATGTCCTTAACTTTTGAACTTGTAACTCTAAGTTAAGTACTAAGTGTCCTTAATTTTGAACTTGTAACTGTAAGTTAAGGACTGCCTGTCGTTAACTTTTAACTTGTAATTGAAGTTAAGGATTAACTGTATTTAACTTTTTAACTTGTAACTCTAAGTTAAGGACTAAGTGTCCTTAACTTTTGAACTTGTAACTGTAAGTTAAGGACTGCCTGTCCTTAACTTTTGAACTTGTAACTTGAAGTTTAGGACTACATGTCCTTAACTTTTTAACTTGTAACTTGAAGTTTAGGACTACCTTTCTACTTTTTAACTTAATTTCTTTCACAGGATTTGAAGAAAACCTAGGATCAAAGATTGATACTTTGTTGAAGATTCTTGTCAAACCTCATGAAAGGACCATAGAGAGAGAGAATCTAGTGTTTCAATTAGTAACGATGCAGTTGATGATCATTGTGATGGTACAGAACCTAGTGTTCCAATTAACTAAGATAAATATTGATACTTTGTTGAAGATTCTTCTCAAACCTCATGAAAGGACCATATATAGAGAGAATATAGTGTTCCAATTAGTAAAGATGCAGTTGATGATCATTGTGATGGACAGAACCTAGTGTTCCAATTAACAAAGATACAGATGTACATACAGAAGATCATTATGAAAGTGATTATAGATATGCACATCTAGAAGATGAAACTGATATTGGCACTGAAGTTGGGAAAGGTTAGATATAGATTTTGAATTTGTTGTCATTGAAATTTATATTCAATTGCGTAATACATATAAACTTTTTTGTGATAACAAATATATGTAGAATCTATTGATGGAGTCGAAGTTCAAGATGTAGTAGAATGTCAAGACCAGGAATATCCAAAAAAGATAGAAGTAACAAAAATAATTTGTAAATGTGGAGTGCAATCTCAGGATTTAGAAAATCCATTGGGAACAAGTGTAAGTGAGATTGTATGCAAATGTGTTGAAGGAATAAATGATATCTATACACCTCTCTCACTTAGAGAGAAATTTGGAAATCAAAATGATGCCAATCAAGGTTAGATGAAATTTTCATGATATGTTAAATTTTAGTTTTAGTAAACTAGTAGTAAAAGGTATTAATTGTAAATGTTACAGAATCTTTTGAAGCTGCAGGGGAAAAATATGGAGTGGACTATCAAGAGAGAAGTGGAGGACAATCTCAAGACTTAGAAAATACCCAAGGTACAAGCATAAGTGAGATTATTTTGCAAATGTATAGAAGGAACATATGATATCTCTACACCTCGCTCTCTTACCGACAATATTGAAAGCCAAGAAAATGCTAGTGAAGATAATGATTTAACTGACATGATCTTGACAGTTGCAAAAGGTTATACGAAGTTTTTTTAATTTTATACATATTTGTTTTAATCGAAATTAGTAACAAGTACTAATTGTGTTATCTCTTGTAAATATTTTGCAGAATCTTGTGAACTTGCAATCGAAGAAAATGGAGAACAGTTGAAAGATAAAGAAAATGCGCAGGTGCAAGATAAAGACAATGCAACCAATATGTCAACTCAATTGTCTATTGAAAAAAAATACAAAAACGCAGCATGGACAACACATGTATTGATTGTGTCCTTAATATTATATTCTTAATTGATATTTCCAGTACATTTCAAAAATTATGTCCTTAGTTTTTGTCTCTTCATTTGACAATTTATCGTAGAATTGACAAATTGCAACAAACTAATTGTAATGACCAGACCGGTCGTTTTGAGCTCTAGCGTGTCGTTCAGCGGTTTGAGGCCGTGAGCAGCTTCGTTTCAGGTATTATGAGCCGTGGGCGTGGTCGGAATTGAATTTCGGGAAGTTTAGAGTTAATTTGGAAAGAAAATTCTCAATTCGGAAGCCTTAAGTTGGAAGAATCAACTAAGATTGGATTTTTGAGTAAACGACCTCCGAATCAAGATTTGAAGGTTCCTGCAGGTTTGTATGATTATTTTAGACTTGGGCGTATGTCCGATCGGGTTTTGGATAACCCGGAAGCATTTCAGCGTATATTATGGAAGATAGCATTTTAGAAGAATTTCATAAATTTGGGCTGTAAGGTATTTTAGTGTTATTGATGTTTGTTTAGGATTCCGAGCCTGGGAATAGCTCCGTATGGTGATCTGGAGTTGGGAGCGCGATCGGAAGTGAATTTGAATGTCCGTAGTTCATTTTGAAGTCATTTGGCTAAAGATAGAAATTTGAAGGTTTTTGAGAAATCCGACCGAAAGTGGAAAATTTGATATCGGGGTCGGAATGCGATTTCGAAAGTTGGAGCGGGTTCGTAATGTCAAATATGACTTGTGTGAATTATTTGGGGTCAACCGGACGTGAATTGATAGGTTTCAGCATCGAACGTGGAAGTTTGAAAGTTCAAAGTTCATAAGGTTGAATTTTAGTGCGATTCATGATTTTGGCATTGTTTGATGTGATTTGAGTCCTCGAGCAAGTCCATGTAAGGTTATGGGACTGAGTCGTGTGATTGGACAGGGTCCCGGGGGCCTCGTGTGTGTTTCGGGGTGGTTTCAGACCATTTTGCCCCTACCTGCTGCTGCTGTTTGCTGGTGTCACTGGTAAGCTATGCGATCGCAGCCCATAGTGTGCGATCGCGAAGAAGAAATTAGAGGGGCTGGAATTTTGGCTTATGTGATCACAGGTAAGTGTATGCGATCACACAGTGCAGTTTGGGAGGCTGCTGGATTTTGGCTTATGCTATCGTAGGTAAGTGTATGCAATCGCACAATAGAGGAAATGTGGGGGTTGCAGCTTTGGCCTGTGCAAACGCAGGTGTTGGGACACGATCGCACTGAGGGAATTTGGGAGGCAGCATAGTTGGCCTATGCGATCGCGGAGCATGTTATGCGATCGCATAGGAGGGTCGCCTGGGCAGTGAGATATTTTAAACGGGATTTTGGCCATTTCTTCATTTGTTTCATTGATGTGGGCGATTTTGAGGAGCTTCAAGAGAGGTTTTCCATCAAGCATGAATAGGTAAGTAATTTCTTCTTGGTTTTAAGATTAATACAACTTATATGCATGGATTAGACATGAAAAATTCTGGAAAAATTGGGAAAATATTGAAGAAAACCTAGAAATTGTATTTCGGATTTCTACCACGAATTTGAGCATGGAATTTGGAGTAAATTGTATATTTGAACTAGTAAAGCTATGGGTAGAATATATCTTCGAGAAATTTTGGATTTCGGTCACGTGGGCCTGAAGGCATTTTGGTCAATTCACTGAGCGGAGTTGGGAAATTATATAATTTGAATTGTTAACAAATATTAGAGTATATTTTCATTGGTTTGTCATTATTTGGATAGTTTTGGGGCGTTGTGCATCGATTTGAGTCATCGGAAGGGCTTGGAAGCCGGTTATGGAATTTCGGAGCGAGGTAAGTCTCCTTTCTAACTTTGCGAGGGGGAATTGTCCCCCTAGGTGAACAAATTAAGTATGTGCTATTATCTTCGGGGGATACGTACGCACGAGGTGACGGGATTCCGTGCATAACTACTATTATGCCATGTCCGGGTAGACTAGGACCCACTAGCATGCCTTATGTGTTGTACACGTGATCTTGCCACTAATATTAGGCTGTAAATGCTATTGAATCGGTAATTGATTTCCTAAGAAGACTAGAGTGTACTTTTCATGATTATTTAGAAAGAGAATTGATTCCTCCGTGGATAGTTGTATACCTGATAAGGTTATATTATTGAATATTATTAAACTTGGCAAATGAGTTTCAAAACAAAGATTTAAAAGCTATTTATAATGTTCCTTTAAGAATAATTTTACCACTTTCCGGAGTAACTGTTGTCTTGATAAAAATGTGGATTTATTATGTGAATATGTGTACATATGAGCACCTGAGTCGCAGGTATGATTCACGAGCAGGCTAGCTGTCACGACCCAAAATCCTATCTTAGGTTGTGATGTCGCCCAACAGTGGGGTCAGGCAAACCGACGCTCAATTTACTAAGGGTTCTTACTTATTAGATTAAACATTTCAACATATGCTTAGTTTTTAAAACTCAAAACATGAATCAACAAGGATAATTAGCCAGTTTTTAATAAAAAGCAATCATGAAGGGGCGTGAGCCAATATATATACAAACCTGAAATCCATAACAACTATCACGTGTGTGCCAGGAACTAGTGTCACAAGTCTTACGTGCATACTAACAGAATATACAAAACATATAACATACAGTCCCACTATTTGAAGGAAATCGACGGAAATAAGCTAAAGAAACCCCATGGTGCTGCCGGAGAACGCCAGGAGAAAAGAAGCTCACCGTGAAGTCAGGTCCGTCTATAATTAAAGTCAAGCTCCAGTCCGACAACCAGATGCACCAGCCTCAGAACCTGTACAATTAAGTACAGAAGAATAGCATGAGTACATAAATATATATGTACCCAGTGAGTATCCCGCCTAACCTCGAAGAGGTAGTGACGAGAGGTCGACATGACACTCACTAAGGTCCTACAATAAACTTTAACAGAATATGAGAGAAACGGTAGGCATGTAAATGCAGTGAAACAACAAATATATATAAGGCATTGAAATCCAAGGAAGTACTGGGAATGAATAAAACAATTACTACTTCACCTTCCCCCAAATATCTGTCAAATCAATGTCCATGAATTTAGTAACAAGTAAATCATGCGCATGCAGGGTAAGGACAACTGACCGGAGTCATTAGATAGTCATGTTCGTGCACTGCCGAGGGTCGAACGGCCCGAACCATAAGTGCACCTTTCCATAAAGTACTCACATCTATGCATTTCCGAGGATCGAACGACCCGAACCAAAAGTGCATCTCTCAATCCTCTCTATGCACTGCCGAGGATCGAACGGCCCGAACTAAAAGTGCATCTCTCAATCCGCCGTGGCGTGCGGCCCGTTACCATAAGAGTGGGGGAAATCACACTCCGCTCGCGAAATGTAAATTGCGAAGCGGTCACATGCACACACAATCCACACATTTATTCTTCATAAATTACTTTTCGTGATCAATTCCTTAAAATTACTTAAATTCCATGATCTCAGGGAAACAAGCCGCAAGTAACATGAATTCACTGAGCATATAGTTCATTTCAAGGAAAACATAAGGCATGGTGTAGGCCTAACTACTCGGACATAATAGTAATAGCCGCTATGTATGGACTCTCGTCACTTTGTATGTACGTAGCCCCACAATTATCACACATAACATTTAAATCACCTAGGGGGACAACTTCCCCCTTACAAGGTTAGAAAGGAGACTCACCTCACGTCGCACCTACTCCCCGGGTCAAGAATGCACCCGAAACTCCAAACTCAACACCCACAGACACAAAACTAGCCAAATGTTATACAAATATATCAATTTATATTCAAAGCATGAAATTCTCCTATTATTTAGTCGAATTCACCATTCTTGAAGAAATCCCAAAATCCAACCCCGGGCCCGCATGCTCGAATTCCAAAAATTCTTGAAGGAAACACTCACCCATAGCCTAAGGATCATTAATGTACGATTTTTGTTTGATTTCATAGCCAATTCACGAATAATTTTCTAAATTCTCGAAGGCCCTAGGTTACTACCCGAATTCCTAAATTTTCCACTAATTAAGGAGTTAAATCCTACTAAGAATGCATGCATTAACGAACTTTAGGATAGAATTTAATTACCTTTCAGTGGTTGGGTTGTGGAGCCCTTTTTCCAAGCTCTCAAGTGCTGTAATGGAGGAAGAAAATGAAGAAAAATGAAGAAATCCCATATTTTAATGAAACACACTGCCTGACAGTGGTTCCGCACCTGCAGCTCGAGGACCGCATCTACGGTCTCGCACCTGCGAGCAAAGGCTCGCACCTGCGGAAAAGGACGAGGAGGCCTGGGCTTGCACCTGCGGAGAGGAGACCGGACCTGCATCTCCGCTCCTGCAGAACTTTGTCCGCACCTGGGAGAAATGGGCTGCCCGCTGGGGGTCGCACCTGCGAGGCTGGGATTGCAGAAGCGGTCCCGCACCTGCGACTAGGCAACCGCACCTGCGGTCACACCATAGCAGGTGCACCAACAACTATTTCAGCTGGTTTTTGGCCTCATGTGGTATCCGGGAGGCACCTGGGCCCACCCGAGCCCCTGTCCAAATATACCTACAAGTCCTAAATCATAATACAGACTCCCTCGAGCCTTCAGAACACCCCAAAAAAATGCTAAAACTCAAAATCACACCTCAAAACTCCTAGAACCAAACTTTGGAACTTTAAGTTTTCTTCACTTCGCTAACAACGCGCCGAACCGACCTATACTACTCGGAATGACAACAAATTTTGTAAGCAAGTCATAAATGACATAAAAAACTATTCCCGATCTCGGAATTCCGTCCGGACCTCGATAACTCAGAAAAACGTCCCAAACCACAATGGGAACCTAAGGAACTCTTATTTCAATATTGGGCGCCGAAACGCTCTCGGTTAATCCAAAACCCATTCCGAACATACGCCTAAGTCCGAAATCATTATACGAAGCTACCAGAACCGTCGAAACTCGATTCCGAGGTCGTTTACCCAAAATGTTGACCGAAGTCAAACTTGGCCTTAAAGGCCAACCTTAAGGAACCAAGTGTTCCTATAGCACTCTAAACGTTTTCGAAATCCCGGACCACCCGCCCCCGTAAGTCATAAATCACAATAAGCCACTATGGGAAGTTATTTAGGGGAACGGGGTCTGATAACCGCAAAACGACCGGTCGAGTCTTTACATTCTCCACCTCTTAAACAGACATTCATCCTCGATCAGGTCTAGAATCATACCTGAAGTGCTGAATAAGTGCAGATATCTGCTCCGTATGCCCTCCTCGGACTCCCAGGTCGCTTCCTCAACTGGTTGGCCCCTCCACTGGACCTTAACTGCAGAAACTCTCTTGGACCTCAACTGGCGATCCTGTCTATCAATAATAGCAACTGGCTGCTCCTCGTAGCTCAACCTCTCATCCAACTGAATAGTGCTGAAATCAACTACGTGAGAGAAGTCGGCGTGGTACCTCCGGAGCATGGATACATGAAACACTGGATGAACTCCTGATAAACTTGGAGGTATGGTCAGCTTATAAGCAACCTCCCCAACTCGCCTCAACACCTTGAAGGGACCTATCCTCGGGCTTAGCTTGCCCTTCTTCCCAAACCTCACAATACCTTTCATAGGCGAGACTTTCAGCAGAACCTTGTCTCCATCCATATATGATACATCACGCGCCATCTGATCCACGTAACTCTTCTGTCTGGACTGTGCTGTGCGGAGCCTCTCCTGAATCAACTTCACCCTCTCCAAAGCATCCCTCACCAGGTCAGTACCATATAACTTAGCCTCACCAGGCTCAAACCACCCGATAGCGGAACGACATCGCCGACCATAAAAAGCCTCAAATGGTGCCATCTCAATGCTGGACCGATAACTATTATTGTAAGCAAACTCGGCCAAAGGCAAGAACTGGTCCCACTGACCCCCGAAGTCAATCACGCATGCCCTGAGCACGTCCTCCAATATCTGAACTGTATGCTCTGACTGACCATCAGTCTGAGGGTGAAATGCTGTGCTGAGATCTATCTGGGTCCTTATCTCACTATGCAATGCTCTCCAGAAATGCGAGATGAACTGAGGACCTCGATCTGATATAAAGGACACTGTCACACCGTGCAACCGGACTATCTCCCGAATGTAGATCTGGGCCAAGCTCTCAGAAGTATAAGTAGTAGCTATTATAATGAAAGGTGCCGATTTGGTCAATCTATCCACGATGACCCAAACCGCGTCAACCTTTCGCAAAGTACGAGGCAACCCAACCACGAAGTCCATAGTGATGCGCTCCTATTTCCACTCAGGAATGGGCATCTGCTGAAGTAGGCCTCCTGTCCTCTGGTGCTCATACTTCACCTGCTGGCAAATAAGACACCTAGTCATATACTCCACAATGTCCCCCTTCATCCGCCTCCACCAGTAATGCTGCTTCGAATCACGATACATCTTCGTACCACCAGGATGAACAGAATATCGAGAACTGTGTGCCTCCTCTAGAACACTCTCCCTCAGGCCATCAACATTAGGAGCACATAAGCGGCCCTGAAGTCTCAGAACACCATCCTTTCCAATAGTAACCTCCTTGGCCCTACCCTGAACCCCTTTCTCCCGAAGATCTGCTAAGCACGGATCATAGAACTGCCGGGCCTTAATCTCCCCCAATAACGAAGAGTGAGCAACCACATGTGCTAAAACTCGACGGGGCTCTGAAAGGTCTAATCTCACCAGGCGATTGGCCAAGGACTGAATGTCCAAGGCTAGAGGTCTCTCCTCTGCTGCGATATAGGCCAAGCTACCCATACTCTCCGCCTTCCTGCTCAAAGCTCTTGCTACCACGTTTGCCTTGCCCGGATGATAAAGAATGGTGATATCATAATCCTTCAACAACTCAAGCCATCTGCGTTTCCTAAAATTAAGATCCCTTTGCTTGAACAAGTGCTGCAAGCTATGGTGGTCTGTATAAACCTCACATGACACTCCATACAGGTAGTGCCTCCAATTCTTAAGAGCAGGAACATTCGCCGCCAACTCCAAATCATGCATAGGATAATTCTTCTCATGAACCCTCAACTGGCGTGAAATATAAGCAATAACTCTCCCTTCCTGCATCAATACACACCCAAGACAACGCGCTAAACGTCGCAATATACTGTATACATCCCAGAACCGAAGACAATACTAGAACTAGTGCTGAGGTCAATGCTGTCTTGAGCTTCTGAAAGCTCGCCTCACACTCGCCAGACCATCGGAACGGGGCATTCTTCTGAGTCAATCTAGTCAATGGAGCTACAACATAAGAGAACCCCTCTACAAATCAGCGATAATATCCTGCTAGGCCCAAAAATCTCCTGATCTCAGTTGCTGAAGTAGGACGCGACCAACTCTGAACTGCCTCAACCTTCTGAGGATCAACCTTGATACCTTCTCCGGATACCACATGCCCCAAGAATTCCACAGAATCCAACCAGAACTCACACTTGTAGAGCTTAGCATATAGCTTCTGTTCTCGCAAGGTCTGGAGCACAACCCTCAAATGCTGCTCGTGCTCACCCAGGATACGTGAGTAAATCAAAATGTCATCTATGAAGACAATGACAAAGGAATAAATATACTGCCTGAACATCCTATTCATCAAGTCCATGAATGCTGCTGGGGCATTAGTCAATCCAAAGGACATCACTAGGAACTCATAATGGCCATATCTCGTACGAAAAGCAGTCTTCAGAACATCTGAAGCTCGAATCTTCAATTGATGATACCCCAATCTTAGAAAACACACGAGCACCCTGCAACTGGTCAAGAAAATCATCGATGCGCGGCAAAGGATACTTGTTCTTAATTGTAACCTTGTTCAACTGGTGGTAATCAATATATATCCGCATGGACCCATCCTTTTTCTTCACGATAGAACTGGAGCACCCCACGATGATATACTCGGTCTGATGAAACCCTTAACTAACAACTCCTCAAGTTTCTCCTTCAACTCCTTCAACTCTTTCGGAGCCATACAGTACGGAGGAATAGATATAGGCTGGGTGCCTGGAGCTAAATCAATGCAGAAATCAATATCACGGTCCGGAGGCATGCCTGGAAGGTTTACATCAGAAAACTTTCGAACCATTGGCACTGAATCAATCGTCGGAGACTCGGCGGTGGTGTCCCGCACATAAGCAAAGTAGGCCAGACAACCATTCTCGACCATATGCCGAGCCTTCATGAATGAAATAACCTGGATGGCTGCACTAACTGAGGAACCTCTCCACTCTAGCCTAGGCGACTCGGGCATGGATAAAGTAACTGTCTTGGCATGTCAATCTAGCACAACATGATAAGGAGATAGACAATCCATGCTAGAATAATCTCAAAATCAACCATGTCGAGCAATAAAAGGTCTACTCTAGTCTCGAACCCACATAAGGTGATCACACAAGACCATCAAATTCGATCTACCACCACAGAATTGCCCACAGGAGTGGACACATATATAAGAGAACCCAAGGAACCGCGAGGAGCATCAAGAAAATGAGCAAATAATGCTGAAACATATGAATAGGTGGATCATGGATCAAATAATACTAAAGCCTCTCTACCACATACTGAGATAATACCTGTGATCACGGCGTCTGAGGCCACTTCATCTGATCTGGCCGGAATGACATAGAATCTGGTTGGAGTACCGGAAGACTGAGCTCTACCAGAGTGAACAGGAGCTGCCTGACCTCCCCCTGACTGGCCTCCACCTCTAGGACAACTCCTGCCGACCTGTCCTCCACCTCTAGGTGGCCAGACTGCTGGTGCCGGACCCATCGACTGATAACCCTGCTGTATGGCCTTGCCCCGAAACCTGGGACATTGCCTCCTCATATGACCTGACTCTCCACACTCGTAACAACTCCCAGGTACCATAGTCTGCTGCCCCGAAGAAGAACCCTGAATGGACGGAGGGATATGAGAGCCCTTTGGCATAGCATTGAAGTAGGGACCGGAGGATCTCGGATGACTGGGATAACCACTATGTGAACTCTGAATGGCTGGAGGACGGTAGGAACGCTCTGGCATGACACTGAAATGAGGCCTCACTGGAACACCTCGGGGAGGTGGTGGAGGTGCTGAATATAAAGTCCTGCTGGGCTGACCACTGCTAAACTGACCTCTGCCCCTAGCTGGGGCACCTCTAAAATCTCCATAGAATCTAGCCCTCTTGTCCTGCTATCCCTGCTCTCTGCTCCTCGACCGATACCCCTCGATCCTGCGAGTAATCTCTACCACGAGCTGATAAGGAGTACCTATCTCCACCTCTCGGTCCATGGTGGCCCTAATACCTGGATGCAACCCAGCCACAAATTTCCGCACCCTCTCTACATCACTAGGTAGTATCATGAGTGCATGGCGAGACAACTCTGAAAATCTGGCCTCATAATCTGTCACTGACATCTGTCCCTGCTCTAGCGGCTCAAACTGATACCGCAGCTCTTCCCTCTCAGAGGGTGGGATATATCTATCTAGAAACATCTGCGTGAATTGCTCCCAAGTGACATGAGGAGAATCTGCTGGCCTGCTGAGAATGTAGGACTGCCACCACCTACGAGCTCTGCCCTCCAACTAAAAGGTAGTGAAATCCACTTCGTGGGAATCTAGTATCCTCATGTTGTGCAGTCTGTCCCCGCACCTATCCACAAAATCCTGGGCATCCTCGCCTTTCTCACCCCCAAATACTGGAGGGTGCAATCGAGTCCATCTATCCAATAACTTCTGCGGATCACCGTCCTCAGATGGTCTGGGCTCCGGTACTGCTGCAACAGGCTGGACCCCACCCACGTGCAGTGTACCCGGGGTATGATGTAATACTGCTGTCTGGCCTGCAGCCTGGGCAGTAGGGGTCTGGACTCCCCCTCCCGCCTGAGAAATGGCAGGATCTGCTGGAAATAAACCAGCATGGGCCATAGTGTCCATAAATCTCATCATACCGCCCATGACTGCCTGGAAGCCTGGCGTCGTCATGAAGTCTATTGGTGCAGGATTTGCTGGAGGCACCCTGTCCTGCTCCTATATAATAGGGACCTCTGGTGGCGGAACCAGGATAGCTCTGGGACTCCCTTGTCCCCTACCGCGGGCTGGTGCCATCCCCCGGCCTCTGCCGCAGCCTCGGACAACAGAGGCAGCGGTCCTTCCCGGGTCTGGAACATCTGATGCACGCGTCCTCACCATCTGTGAGAGAATAGAAGAATGAATTTAGTAAATCATCGACTACACGATATAATAAGAACAAAGAGAGGTTTCCTAACACCCTACAACCTCCTGAAGATAAGTACAAACGTCTCTGTACCGATCCGCAAGACTCTACCGGGTTTTCCCGTGACTCGTGAGACTTACATGAACCTTGTGCTCTGATACCATGTTTTCACGACCCAAAATCCTATCTTAGGTCATGATGGCACCTAACAGCGGGGTCAGGCAAGTCGACATTCAATTTACTAAGGGTTCTTTCTTATTAGATTAAACATTTCAACATATACTTAGTTTTTAAAACTCAAAACATGAATCAACAAGGATAATTAGCCAGTTTTTAATCAAAAGCAATAATGAAGGGGCGTGAGCCAATATATATACAAACTCGAAATCCATAACAACTATCATGTGTGTGCCAGGAACTAGTGTCACAAGTCCTACAGGCATACTAACAGAATATACAAAAGATATAATATACAGTCCCACTGTCTGAAGGAAATAGACGGGAAATAAGCTAAAGAAACCCCATGGTGCTGCCGGAGATCGCCAGGAGAAAAGCAGATCACCGTGAAGTCAGGTCCATCTATAGTCAAAGTCAAGATCCGGTCCGATAACCAGATGCACCAGCCTCAGAACCTGTATAATTAAGTACAGAAGCGTAGCATGAGTACATAAATATATATGTACCTAGTGAGTATCCCGCCTAACCTCGAAGAGGTAGTGACGAGAGGTCGACATGACACTCACTAAGGTCCAACAATAAACTTTAACAGAATATGAGAGAAATGGTAGGCATGTAAAGGCAGTGAAGCAACATATATATATATATATATATATATATATATAAGGCACTGAAATCCAAGGAAGTACTAGGAATGAATAAAACAATTACTACTTCACATTCCCCCAAATATCTGTCAAATCAATGTTCATGAATTTAGTAACAAGTAAATCATGCGCATGCAGGGTAAGGAAAATCGGCCGGAAGCATAAGATAGTCATGTCCGTGCACCGCCGAGGGTCGAACGTCCCGAACCATAAGTGCACCTTTCCATAAAGTACTCACATCTATGCACCGCCAAGGATCGAATGGCCCGAACCAAAAGTGCATCTCTCAATCCTCTCTATGCACTGCCGATGATCGAACGGCCCGAACCAAAAGTGCATCTCTCAATCCGCCGTGGCGTATGACCCGTTCCCATAAGAGTGGGGGAAATCACACTCCGCTTGCGGAATGTAAATTGGGAAGCTGTCACATGCACACACAATCCACACATTTATTCTTTATAAATTACTTTTCGTGATCAATTCCTTAAAATTACTTAAATTCCATGATCTCAGGGAAACAAGCCGCATGTAACATGAGTTCACTGAACATATAGTTCATTTCAAGGAAAACATAAGGCATGGTGTAGGCCTAACTACCCGGACATAATAGTAATAGCCGCTACGTACGGACTCTCGTCACTTTGTACGTACGTAGCCCCCACAATTATCACACATAGAATTTAAATCACCTAGGGGGACAGTTTCCCCCTTACAAGGTTAGAAAGGAGACTCACATCGCGTCGCACCACTCCCTGGGTCAAGAATGCGCCCGAAACTCCAAACTCGACACCCACAGACTCGAAACTAGCCAAATGTTATACAAATATATTAATTTTTATTCAAAGCATGAAATTCTCCTATTATTTAGTCGAATTCACCATTCTTGAAGAAATCCCAAAATCTAACCCTGGGCCCGCATGGTCAGATTCCAAAAATTCTTGAAGGAAACACTCACCCATAGCCTACGGATCATTAATATACGATTTTTGTATGATTTCATAGCCAATTCACGGATAATTTTCTAAATTCTCGAAGGCCCTAGGTTACTACCCAAATTCCTAAATTTTCCACTAATTAAGTAGTTAAATCCTACTAAGATTGCATGAATTAACCAACTATAGGATAGAATTTACTTACCTTTCAGTGGTTGGGTCGTGGAGCCCTTTTTCCAAGCTCTCAAGTGTTGTAATGGAGGAAGAAAATGAAGAGAAATGAAGAAATCCCGTATTTTAAAGAAACACTCTGCCTGACTGTGGTTCCGCACCTGCGAGCAAATGCTCGCACCTGTGGAAAAGGACGAGGAGGCTTGGGCTCGCACCTGCGGAGATGAGACCGCACCTGCGTCTCCGCTCCTGCGGAACTTTGTCCGCACCTGCGAGATATGGGCTTCCCGCTGGGGGTCGCACCTGCTGCGGTCCCGCACCTGCGACTGGGCAACCGCACCTGCGGTCACACCAGAACAAGTGCACCATCAACTATTTCAGCTAGTTTTTGGCCTCGTGTGGTGTTCGGGAGGCATCTAGGCCCGCCCGAGCACCCGTCCAAATATACCTACAAGTCCTAAATCATAATACAGACTCGCTCGAGCCTTCAGAACACCCAAAACAACGCTAAAACTCAAAATCACACCTCAAAACCCCTAGAACCAAACTTAGGAACTTTAAGTTTTCTTGACTTCGCTAACAACGCGCCGAACCGACCTATACTACTCGGAATGACACCAAATTTTGCAAGCAAGTCATAAATGACATAACAGAACTATTCTCGGTCTCGGAATTCCATCCGGACCTCTATAACTCAAAAACACGTCCCAAACCACAATGGGAACCTAAGGAACTCTTATTTCAATATTGGGCACCGAAACGATCCCGGGTCATCCAAAACCCCTTTCGAACATACATCCAAGTCCGAAACCATCATACGAAGCTACCGGAACCGTCAAAACTCGATTCCAAGGTCGTTTACCCAAAATGTTGACCAAAGTCAAACTTGGCCTTAAAGGCCAACCTTAAGGAACCAAGTGTTGCTATAGCACTCTAAACACTTCCGAAATCCCGGACCACCCGCCCCCGCAAGTCAATAATCACAATAAGTCTCTATGGGAAGTTTCATTTAGGGGAACGAGGTCCAATAAGGTAAAACAACTGGTCGGGTCGTTACACTAGCCTTATTATTTTTATGTTGACCGCGTCGCATGATCGATTCGCGAGCGGGGAAACATAGATGCATCTATGGTTCGAGCCGTTCGACCCTTCGGTAGTGCATAATTTATTCTTTTTGGTCCGCGCCGTTCGACTCTCGGCATTGCTTGCGCATGATATTTACTGCGTATTTGGTGTGATTTTGCCTGATTACTAGCCTGGAATTTTAAGTTGTCAACTGAAATGACAGAGATTTAAAGTTATTAAAAATTTGGAAGAAGTTTTTCCTTCCCGTTGATTATTTGTTATTTGATTAAATCACCCATGTTGATTAATTGTTATTAATATGACGAAGATTTAAAGTGTTAAATGTGGAAGGAGTTTATATTATTTATTCCTGATTTTAATAAATTGCCTATGATAATCATGCTTAGTGTCACACTTGAATGTACTAAATTGACCTCTTGCAAATGTCTAATTCGACCTCTCGTCACTATCTCTATGAGGTTAGGCGGGTGACTTACTGAGTACACGTTATTTTCGTACTCATGCTACACTTGCTGTGCATTTTTATTGCACAGGTACCTTCATAGCGATGTGGTTGGTTTGGAGACTTAGGCGTTCTGCATCATCCGGAGGTGATTCGCAGCTGACGAAGTCTCCCTCGTATTGTATTACATTATTTTAGTTTCCTTGTCCACTTGTATTTGGGACAAGCTTTGTAGAAATTGCTCATGTACTTGTGACACCTGGTTCTAGGATGTGTATGGGATGTATTTTATAAGAATGGAATATTAAAACTGTTGTATTTACTTAATGAATTTTGTTTAATTATTACATAACAAGTTAAAGATAATGATTTAAAAAATGTTAAAACAGGAATCTATTTCAACTAATTAAAGATTGGCTTGCCTGATGGTGGTGTCCGGCGTCATCACGACCTTATGGATTTTGGGTCGTGACACTAATGTATGTGTAGTGTTTTCTACAGAGCAAAACAAAGATGAAAACATTAACCAATATACTTGGAAACAGGAAGAGAGATTGTATTGGTTTTGATGGTCTATCATTTTCTATTCTTACTCCTACTCCTCAACTACACAAATGAGCATTGATGAGGGTTTGTCTATGGAGGTTGAAGGAAATGTTGAAGAAGAGCTTGGTCGAGGGAAAAGGAATTAGAAGTTTAGTTGGCAATTGAAATCTCCTTTTGAACAGGAAAGAAAAGCAGGAACATCGATGGCGCACAATGAAAATACTCCCCAGTATACGGGATGGATAAAATTAAAATACACTCTTACATGTATTTTTCATTGTGCCAAACATGATGCAAAATTATTGAAGAAATTCATTAGTTGGTTGGGCAAGGATAAAAGGAAAGGTAGCAAAAAACCGTAAGTCCTTAAATGTATCATTATTTGTTAATTGCTTAAATTCGTGTCCTGAACTTGTAATTTTAAATTTAGGACTAAGTGTATTGAGCTTGCAATTCCTAAAGTTGAGTGTCCTCAACTTTTGAGATTGCAAGTCTAAGTTCAGGACACATTCAGGACCAAGTGTACTTAACTTTGAACTTGTAAATGTAAGTTCAGAACCTATTGTTCTTAACTTTTTGAACTTGTAACTATAAGTTATGGACCTATTGTCCTTAACTTTTGAACTTGGAACTCGAAGTTCAGGACCAAGTGTCCTTAACTTTTGAATTTGTAACTGTAATTTCAGGACCTATTGTCCTTAACTTTTTAACTTGTTAGTCTAAGTTCAGGATAAAGTGTCCTTAACTTTTGAACTTGTAAGTCTAAGTTAAGGACCAAGTGTGCTTAACTTTTGAACTTGGAACTCAAAGTTCAGGACCAAGTGTCCTTAACTTTTGAACTTGTAAATGTAAGTTCAGGACCTATTTTCCTTAAATTTTTAACATGTTAGTCTAAGTTCAGGACAAAGTGTCCTTAACTTTTGAACTTGTAAGTCTAAGTTCAAGACCAAGTGTCCTTAACTTTTGAACTTGTAATTGTAAGTTCAGGACCTATTGTCCTTAACTTTTTAACTTGAAATTTGAAGTTCAGGACCAAGTGTCCTTAACTTTTGGACTTGTAACTGTAAGTTAAGGATTGCCTATCCTTAACTTTTAACTTGTAACTCTAAGTTAAGGACTACTTATTATCCTTAACGTTTAGGCTTGTTAGTCTAATTTCAGGACCTATTGTCCTTAACTTTTGAGCTTCTTGGCCTAAGTTCAGGACCTGGATGTCCTTAATTAGGAAATGAGGACTAACTTCTAACTTTGATATTTTCAAAATTTTCAGGGGACAAATTGATATATATGGTGACGATAATGGTTTGAGAAAGAATCCATATAAATTGTACCATCAAAAAATCAGTAGCAAAATGTTCTTCCTTGAGCTTTCAGACAATAACTTTGTACTTGATGATAAGGTTTGATAATTCGCAAGACATTTTTTTGTTTATTCTTAATTTTTTTAAAACTATTTATGACTGATGGATTTGTTTTATTTTTACCTTTTTATGAAGCATATTGACATTGCCTTGTATTATTTGAGAAAGAAGGAATGCTACCACCCTTGCACCCATCATTTTCGTTGTACAACTACAAATATACTTTTTGATAACTATATGCTACTTGTATATAAGGATTTCAATGAAGATGCTACAGATGAGTTTTGATGTGGTGATAGTTAATTTTTTCTGACACCATATGTGTGGATTGACAATCGAGATGTGGAATTGCTTGGACAAAGGTTGACAAAATCCTTTTTCCATGTCCGCTTCCTTCAGAAGATAATGATGTTGTGACACATTTTCTTTTGAGGGTATTGGACTTGAATGAGAAAAAGATTGATGTGTATGATTCCATATATAGTGAGCCATATGAGCATGGAATGAATCATATTGAAATGTATGCATGTATGATCCCCCACTTGCTAAAGTTCTCACAGTTTGACAAAAATCACAAGTCTTTTGGAAATGCATTCAACAAATTTGATATTCAGTGGCATAGATCACCACACCAAACTGGATCGTACGTGTTGTCATTTGCTAAATAATTTATATTTACTTTAGATTTATTTTATTAAAGACATTGTTTAATTGACTCCATATCTTACATTTTTCTTAGGACTGATTGTGGTGCATTCCTAATCAAGTATGTGGAGTTGTTGATGATGGGAAAGGATATGGAGAAATTCCAACCTGAAGACATAACAAACTTTGGAAAAGAACTTGCAACAAATATTTGGGCACATGGAGAATGGAAAAGAAATTCTGGTTATGATACACCACTAGAAAATGTCGGCGACGACTATGATAGTGAAAATGAAATTTCCTGCCCAAAGGAGCTGTAGTTTAGTTGTAAAGAAAGTTAGTTGTAGTTGATTTTTTGGTATAAAATTGCTGTAAAGACATCTGAAATATCTTGTAGATAGTTCACAAGGCACTTTTATTTTGTTTGCGTAACATAATTTTTGGTAACAACTATGCCAAATTATAGTTCCAAAAGTAATATGAAGGCATTAATTTCTTTGTTTCTGTTAAGTATTGAGTTTTCCATTTGCAATCCCTAAATTAAGTGTATTGAGCTTGTAAGTATTAATTCAGGACAAAGTGTCCTTAACTTTTGAACTTGGAACTCAAAGTTCAGGACCAAGTGTCCTTAAATTTTTACCTTGGAACTCAAAGTTTAGGATCCAGTGTCCTTAACTTTTTAACTTGGAACTGAAAGTTAAGGAGCAAGTGTCCTTAACTTTTGAAATTGGAACTCAAAGTTCAGGACCAAGTGTCCTTCACTTTAGAACTTGAAACTCAAAGTTCAGGACCAAGTGTCCTTAACTTTTGAACTTGTAACTCAAAGTTAAGGACTGCTTGTCATTAACTTTTGAACTTGGAACTAAAAGTTAAGGACCGAGTTTCCTTAACTTTTGGCCTTGTTAGCCTTAGTTCAGGACCAAGTGTCTTTAACTTTTGAAATTGGAACTCAAAGTTCAGGACCAAGTGTCATTAACTTTTGAACTTGGAACTCTAAGTTAAGGACCAACTGTCCTTAACTTTTTAAACTATTAGTCTAAGTTCAGGACAAAGTGTCCTTAACTTTTGAACTTGTAACTCAAAGTTAAGGACCAAGTTTCCTTAACTTTTGGGCTTGTTAGCCTAAGTTAAGGACCAAGTATCCTTAACTTTTGAATTTGTAACGGTAATTTCAAAAGTTAAGGATACTTGGTCCTAAACTTCGAGTTCCAAGTTCAAAAGTTAAGGACAATAGGTCCATAACTTATAGTTACAAGTTCATTAAGTCTTGAACTTACATTTACAAGTTCAAAAGTTAAGGACACTTGGTCCTGAACGTAGACTTGCAATCTCAAAAGTTGAGGACACTTAACATTAGGAATTGCAAGCTCAATACACTTAGTCCTAAATTTAAAATTACAAGTTCAGGACACGAATTTAAGAAATTAACAAATAATGAATACATTTGCGACCTTTCCTTTTCTCCTTTCCCAACCAACTAATGAATTTCTTCAATAAGTTTGCATCATCTTTGGCATAATGAAAAATACATGTACGAGTATATTTTAATTTTATCCATCCCATATACTGGGGAATATTTTCATTGTTTGTCATCGATGTTCCTGTTTTTCTTTCCTGTTCAAAAGGAGATTTCAATTGCCAAATAAACTTGTTATTCCTTTTCCCTCGACCAAGCTCTTCTTCAACATTTCCTTCAACCTCCATAAACAAACCCTCATCAATGCTCGTTTGTGTAGTTGGAGGAGTAGGAGTAAAAATAGAAAATGATGGACAATCAAAACCAATATTATCTCTCTTCCTTTTCCTAGTATATTGGTTAATGGTTTCATTTTTGTTTTGCTCTGCAGACAACTCTACACATACATTAGTTTGCTGCAAGTCGTCAATACTACGATAAATTGTCAAATGAAGAGACAAAAACTAAGGACATAATTTTGGAAATGTACTGGCAATTAATTAATACCTATGTTGTCCATGCTGCCTTTTTTGTATTTTTTCAACAGTCAATTGAGATGACATATTGGTTGCCTTTTCTTTATGTTGCACATGTGCATTTTCTTTATCTTGCAACTATTCTCCATGTTCTTTGATTGTAAGTTCACAAGATTCTGCAAAATATTTACAAGAGCTAACACAATTAGTACTTGTTACTAATTTTGATTAAAAAATATGTATAAAATTAAAAAAAAAATCTGTATAACCTTTTGCAACTGTCAAGATCATGCCAGTTAAATCATTATCTTCACTAGCATTTCTTGGCTTCCAATATTGTCGGTAAGAGAGTGAGGTGTAGAGAGATCATATGTTCCTTCTATACATTTGCAGATAATCTCACTTATGCTTGTACCTTGGGTATTTTCTTAATCTTGAGATTGTCCTCCACTTCTCTCTTGATAGTCTACTCTATCTTCTTCCTTTGCAGCTTCAAAAGATTCTGTAACATTTACAATTAATATCTTTGTCACGACCCAAATTTCCCTCCGTTGTGTATCGTGATGGAACCTAGTCTTAGGGATTAGGTAAGCCTAGCAGTTACTGACTAACAACAATAAATAAGGGAAAACTAACAGTCTTGATATAGAATCTCAACAGAATGTACAAACTTTCCCAAACCGGTAGTACAAGTCATAAGCTCTACGAATATTCTACAACTTCTAAGTACAACTGTTTGGAAATAGATACAACAGTGTATGAATAATAAATGCAAAGAAGGTGACTCCGACACCTACGAACGCAACAGAAGGTTACCTTGAGTCTCCTCGTCAATCATCCACACAACTACTACCATATATATACCTGGATCTGCACACAAAAATGTGCAGAAGTGTAGTATGAGCAGACCACGGTGGTGCCCAGTAAGTATCAAGACTAACCTCGGAGGAGTAGTGACGAGGATTAGTCAATACACCACTGGTCTACAAAATAAATAACATGTATATAAAAAAATGACTGAACGTTACATCTATCTAAGACTTCGCAAAATAATTTACAACAATGACAATATAAGTGGAAGGAAATTACAGAAATCAATCACGAAACAACACAAAAATACACAGAGAGATGGAAAACAAAACAAGCCGAATCTAAAGGAAACCTAATACAATAGAGAACACCAATAACTCAACTCCATGTCGGTTTGTTCACATCGGGCCTTAACCATTAAAATCCATAACTGGTAGAAATCTTTAAACAACAGTTCATATGAAAATCTTTCACAAATAAAATCATTTGTAGTATGGAAGAGTTTCCTTTGAAAACATATTTTATCCAAAAGTAGATATAAGTATATTTAACAGAGAGAATTACGTAAAACATAGTTTCTTTTAAATTACAAAACTTCCCAAATATGCTTTCCCAATAAATGACTTCCAAATATCATTTTAGGCAAGGCTAGTGCTTTTCAAAGATACCTTCGATGTAAAATTCATTCAAGTATAATCATTTAAAAACCATTGCTTTTTCAATAATACTTTTAAATAACATCTCTTGATCAAAATCTCCTCAAGATTTATTCACCAGAACTCAATCCGTAACTCAGAAATTTCCATGAAGTACATGAGGAATATTAAATCTTGCCAATAAATGCATTAAGAGATCAGTAGGAATATCCAAATTTAGAACAACGGATGAAAATGCAAAGACATGTCACGACCCAAAATCCATAAGGCCGTGATGGCGCCGGACATCAATGTCAGACAAGCCAAATCATTAAATAGTTAAGGTAAATTTCATGTTTTAGCATTTTTGAAATCATTTCCTTTCACTTCATTACATATTAACTAAGTAAAAATCTATTAAGTAAAACAATAGTTAGATATTACACTTTAACTAATATACCCCAACACATATCCCAGAACCTGGTGTCACAAGTACTTGAGCGATTTCTAAGAATTTATACAATCATTACAAAGCCTGTCCGAAATACAATTGGCAAGCAAATTTAAGATGGAATAAATACAGTAAGGGGGAGACTCTGTCAGCTGCGGATCGCCTCCGGATGATGCAGCTCGCCTAAGTCTCTGAATCCTCCACATTTCTATGAAAATACCTGTGCAATAAAATGCACAACAAGTGTAGCATGAGTACCAAAAACAACGTGTACTCAATAACTATCCCCCCTAACCTCAGAGAGGTAGTGACGAGAGGTCGAATTTGACACTTGCTATAAGTCAGTTTACTATAATCAAGTGAGATGCTAAGCATGAGTATCATAGGCAAATTTAATAATAATCAGGGATAAGAAATATCAACTTCTTTCACATTTAACACATTAAATCTTCATCATTTCAGTTGGAAATTTTACAACTTCTTAGTACAATAAACAGTAATAATTACAGGAAATACGCAACAATTATCATGCGCAAGAAAATGCCAAGGTTCGAACGGCGCGGACCAACAATAATAAAATGTGGACTGCCGAGGGTCGAACGGCCCGAACCATAGATGCATCTATCTGCCCTGCTCGCGAATCGAACATGCGACGCGGTTAACATAATACTAGGGCTACCCCGCTCACGAATCATACCTGTGACTCGGGTCCCCGAAAAATATACATAAATACAGGGTCATCCTGCTCGCGAATCATACATGCGACTCAGGCACCCAAAGGTACACATATTCACACTAATAAAACACATTTTTATCAGGAAAGTTAGCTGTTCCACGAAGTGATAAAATTCATCTTTTAATAAACATGAGAATAGTATTTAAAACCTTTCTGGAGATTTACTTGCCAATTTTGACAGGGTTCCAAACTCTATAGATTTATCCGAAACACAATTATCCAAGGAAGAATCAATTCTCCTTCTAGGTGGTTAAGAAAAGTAAACTCTATCCTTCTCAGAGATTTAGATACTAATTGAAAGTATCACATGATATCTAATTGACAAGGTCACAAGTACAACAAGTAAAGCATGCTTGTGGGTCCTAGACTACCCGGACATAACATAATAGTAGCTACGCACGGACTCCCGTCACCTCGTGCGTACGTAGCCCCCTGCAAATAATAGCATGTACTGAATTAATTCACCTAGGGGGACGATTCCCCCTCACAAAGTTCGAAAGGAGACTTACCTCGCTCCAAAATTTCCATAACCAGCCTCTAAGCCCTTCCGACGACTCCAACGGACGCACAACGCTCCGAAACTACCACATAACGACAAAGCAATGAAAATTGATCCTAATACTCACAATGAATTCAAATTATATACTTTCCCAACACCGCTCAGTGAAATGAACAAAATGCCCTCGGGCCCACGTGCCCGGAAATCCGAAATTTCTCGAAAATATATTCTAGAGAAAATTTCACATTAGAACAACTAGGATTCATGATTTTCAATTTTATAGCTCATATTTTAATTTACAATCAACTAGCCCAAAAATAATAGGCTAAAACTCAACATCCAACTCCAATAGGTTCTCAAAATTACTATTTAATTTTTAAAAAGGATTCCTCAAGCATTTAAGTTAATATTCGAATCAGTAATTGTGACTCAAATATTAGTTCAACAAACAAAATCCATTTGGGTGGTGAAAATTAGATTTTTAACAAGTTTAAACATGTGGGTTTAAATTCCGAATTTGATTTTGACAGAAATTTGGAGTGGGTGTTATTTAGACTTGTTAGAAATAGTATAAGGAGGTTGTATATAAAATTTGAAGTCATTTCATGGAGATTTGGACTGGTTTTGAACAAGATTGCAACTGAAAATCGTGAAAGAAGTTCTTCTACAGATGCTTGTATAAATATGTATAAAAGTGTATAATAGTGTATAAGATGTGTTTATACACTCATATACACTATTATACAAGATTATACATACTTATACAAAAAACTGACTTCGTCTTCTTCCTTGCATCTTCTCTGAAATTTAATTCAAATCTCGCTCAAATCTACTCCAAATCACTTCAAATTTAAATTTTGAACTTCTTTTGATATTTTCAATCAATTGGAACAACACCCAATCCAAAAAATATAACAAAATAATAAAAAACCATATTCGAAAGCAAAGCTTTGAATTGTCTTCAATGGTGGACTTCTACTCTTCAATTTTCTTACATTGCAACCAGGTGACACAAGAGGAGAAGCAGAAAATATACAGTCCCTTGAAGCATATGTCGAGGATGTGAGAAGAAGAGAGCAAAAGCAATGTTGTAAGAACACAAATTTAATTCCATAGCTTTTTGAAGCAATGGTTGTAAGAACACATATTTTGAATTTGCTAGTGCTTTCAAAATATGTACAGTATGGGCTAGGATGGGTAAACCTTAAAAACATGGGCCATTTGTTGTTATGGTGTGAAGTCATGTGTATTTTCTTGTAATTCTTTCTATATTCTACCCATAGCCTTACTAACTCAAATATACAATTTACTCTACATTCCATGCTCAAATTCGTGGCTAAGAGTCCAATTTTCACTTTTCTAGGTTTCTTCAATATTTCCCAAATTCCTACCAATTTCCATGCCTAATCCATGCATATAATCTTGTATTTAACCGGGTGGAATTTACTTACCTTGGCAATGCATGAAGGAATCCTCTCTTGAAACTCTCCTAAAATCGCCTAAGCCATGAGAAAAATGAACCAAGATCCTTATTTTAAAACATTTTGCCCAGGCCGATTTCCGCACGTGCGGTCCTACCTCCACACCAGCGATCCCGCAGGTGCGACCAATCTCCCGCACCTGTGGCTTCCTCAACTCCAGCCCAAAATCGCACCTGCGCCCCATTGTCCACACCTGCGGCTTCGTAGGTGCGGAAATTCCATCGCACCTGCGGTCCCCAGCCAAGCCTTCCCACTCTCGCACCTGCGCCGCCCAAGCCGCACCTGCGGCCAAATCCTCGCAGGTGCGGATCACACTAGATGACAGCAATTCCAGCCTTCTTCAAACTCTCAACTTGATCCGTTAACCACCCGGAATCCACCCGAGGCCCTCGGGACCCCGTTCAATCATACCAACCTGTTCCAAAACATAGTACGGACTTGCTCGAGGCCTCAAATCATATCAAACAACATCAAGACCATGAATCGCACTCAAATCCCAACTTTATGAACTTAGAATTTTCTAACTTCTACATTCGATGCCGAAACCTATCAAATCACGCCCGATTGACCCCAAATTTTGCGCACAAGTCATATTCAACATTACGGACCTGCTCCAACTTCCGGAATCGCATTCCGACCTCGATATCAAAACTTCCACTTCCGGTCGAATTTCTCAAAAACCTTCAAATTTTTATCTTTAGCCAGATGTCTTCAAAATGACCTATGAACATCCAAATTCACTTCCGATCGCGCTCCCAACTCCAGAATCACCATACGAAGCTATTCCCAGACTCGGAATCCCAAACAGACATCAACAACACTAAAATGCACTTCAAGCCCAAATTTATGAAATTCTTCTAAAATGCTAACTTCCGTAATATATGTCGAAACGCTCCCGGGTTATCCAAAACCCGATCCGGACATACGCCCAGGTCCGAAATCATCA